>JARBHB010000280.1:0-16600 GCA_029891345.1 Dryococelus australis
GGAATTTATTGAATACAATTTTTGGCAATTTTAAAAAAATGTTTAGAAAAAGGGGTAGGGTTTTTTTAAATTAACCTTTTAGGAATTTTAAAATTATTAAGTTTACACTTTTGAAATTTTTTTAAAATAAATTTTGGAAATTTTAATGATAAAAGTTTTAAATTGTAAGATGTAATTTTTAGATGAAATTTCCCTTGGGGAAATGTTAAATTAAAAATTTTCCCCTTTTTAGGCCTATTGTTAATTAAAAAATTTTTGGAAAAATTTAAGTTTAAATTTGAGTTTATTTTAAAAGGAACTAATTAAATTTAACCCTTTTCATTTAAATTTTTGAATTAAATTTGGGAAAATTTTTGAAAAAATTTTACCAAATTTTTAAGAAATTTAAATTTTAAATTTTTTAATTTGTCTCAGATGAAAATAAAAATTTATGGGCAGAATTTTAATGATTAAGTTTATACAGTTATTTTGATTGTACTGAGATTGAAATTAACATTTTCATAAAATGTTTAGAAAATTATGTGAAGGATTACCAATTGTAGGTTGTATTGTTCTAGCATGATTACACATTTTTAGGGCACATTTAATGAATTAAAGTTTATAGTTGTATATTTTAGATGATAATAAAATTTTAGGCATCCTTGTATAAGAATTTAAATGTGTGCAATTTAAGTTGTAGACATGTTTTATTTGTCCCTGCATAAATTTAAACTTTTTAATGTAAAATGTTTTAGCAGTATATTTTGAAAGATTACCAAATTTTAATTACACATTTTAAAATAAATTTTATAGAAATTTTGGGAGGTTCCAAGTTTGTAGTATTTAATTCCTTACAAGAAATTAAACATTTTTGGGAACTTTAAATTAATAATTTTAGCATATATTTGAAGAATACCTAGAGTTTATTTTAGACCCCTGTATAAGAATTTTAAATATGGTGAGTATTTTACAATTTGGTCATTAATTTGTCTTAGCATGTTCACACATTTTTAACATTGATGATTAATGTTTATAGAGATATTTTAAAGATATACATGAATTAATGTTTGGAATCCCTTTCATAAGAGTTAAAATTGTGGCAATTTTACAAATGTATGTTAATTGTTAGCATTTCACAATTTAGGAATAAATTTTTAAATAAAAATGTTTAGGGATATTTTTAAAGATTTATAGAGTTTGTTATTTTAGATCCTTGATAAATGTTTTAGAACATGAGGTAAGGATTTAATTGTGGTCAGTTGTCTAGAAAAATTTCCCTTTTGAAATTCATGTTTAATAATAAAAAATTTATAGCAAATTTGAAGATGATATTGTTGTCTTTTGGGAAACCCTTTTAAAGAATTTTAAATGATTCAAGTTTAAAGCTTTTGGTAAATTGTTCAGTGAAATTAATTTTTAGCTCACATTTGAAAAAGTTTTGCAAATTTTTGAAAGTACCAGTTTTGCAGTTTGTCTAGATTTTTAAAATTATTAGGACCAATTTTATATTAATTTTGCAGAAATACAAATTTTAGGAAACTTGTTAATGATAATTGTTATCAAATTTAGAAATTGAGGTGTTTGAAGATCCCTTACAAGATTTAAATGAGGGTCAGTTTACAGCTGATATTTATTTTTAGTAAATCACAAGAATAATTATAGAATTAAGATAGAATATTTAAAGATGAACCTGGGTTGTATATTATACATCCCCTTGTCATCAAGAATGTTTAGAACTTGAGTGGTGCAAGTTTAGTTAGAGTTTGTCAGTAATTCAATTTTTTTAGAATAAATTTTATAAATATATTAAAGTATAGGGGTTTATTGCATATCGAAGTTTAACTTGATGCATTTAAATTTAGCATGTTTTTGCAGTACCAATTTTAGGACATTTTAATTTAATTAACAAATATTTAGAAATACCGATTATGATATTTTAAATTTTAGAATTTTGAAGTTACAATTGAGGTATGTTTTTGTTAGCATGTCACAATTTTAGAAACATTGTTTAGTAAATAAGTTTTACAGTTTATTAGTCCTAGATTAATTATACATGACAAATGTTTAAAAATATAAGTTTTACATTTGAGATGTTATGTCCAGTAATACACTTTCATCCTTGTAAATGTAAAATTTAGGTAATTTTAAGGTATATGTTTTTGTCTTTCATTACAAATTTTAAAACATTGTTGAATTAAAGTTTTAGCAGTTAATTTGTTACATGATTAATTTTAGCTCTGTTAAGAAAATTTGGCAGTTTTTTAAGTGTACAGTTATTGTTTAGCATTTCCAAATTTTAAATTATTAAGTAAAGTTTGCAGTATTTTAGATGAATAATTTTGACATCATTTTAAGAATAAAATTTTATGCAATTTAAGTGTATAGTTATTGTCTTAGCATTCACAATTTTAGAAACATTATTGTTAAGTTTTAGGATTTTTGGAATTACAACTTTTTGAATCTTTAAGATAAAATTATGCAATTTTAAGTGTATAGTTATTCTAGCATTTTCACAATTAGACATATTATTTTAAATTTTTAGCATTTTATGTCTAGATGAATTACCCTTTAATGAAATAAAGTTTTAAATTTTGAGAATATCCGGATTAATTTGCATCCTTTATAAATTTAGAATTATTGAGGTTACCATTTGTGTATGTATTTTTCTTATAAAATTTAGAATATAAATAATTTTATGAGAATTTTTGAAAGAATGTACCTGATGTTAGATGACTTACATACCTTGTCATAGAATGTTTAACTAGATGTAGGTCCAGCTTTTGTCCTGATAAATTTACACAACATTTTTAGGAACATCACATTTTATGAATAAATAAATTTTATAGGCAGATATATTTTGAAAGAGATGATACCTGAGGTTGTATATGTACTTAGCATCCCCTTGTATCAAGAATGTTTAGACAATTAAGGTTGCAAGGTTTTACCAGTTTTGGTCCATGTAATTGTCTCTTTGCAAAAATTTACACAATTTTTAGGCATACATGTTAATGAAAAAATAAATGTTTAAGGGTATATTTTGAAAGAGATGATACTGAGTGTTGTATGTACTTACATCCCTTGTCATCAGATGTTTAGAAACATTGGTGGTGCAAGTTTTACCAACTTTGTAGGTCCATGTTAATTTGTTCTACATGAAAATTACAACATTTTTAGGGAACACATTTTTAAATGAATAAATAATGTTTCTGCAGATATATTTTGAAAGAGATGATACCTGAGTTTTATATGTACTAGCATCCCTTGTCATAAGATGTTTAGAAACATGATGGTGCAAGTTTACCAAGCTTTGAGGTCCATGTTAATTTTCTCTAGCATGAATTCACACATTTTTAGGACTAATGTTTATGATAATAAATGTTTTAGAGATATATTGAAAAGATGAACTGAGGTTGTTTGTCTACATCCCCTTGTCATCAGAGTTTAGAACATTGAGGTGCAAGTTTACCAATTAGGTCATGTTATTGTCTCTGCATAAAAATTACCCTTTAATGAATAATAATTTTATGCAGATATTTTGAAAGGATGAACTGAGTTGTATGTACTTAGCCCTTTCAAGAATGTTAGAACATGAGTGGCAAGTTTACAACTTGTAGTCATGTATGTCTCTACATGAAAATACAACTTTGAATTTAATATATAATGTTTAGGCAGATATATTGAAAGAATATCCTGAGTGTATATTACTTAGCTCCTTGTCACAAGAATGTTTGAAACATTGGTGGTGCAGGTTTACCAGCTGTAGTCCATGTTATTGTCTCTAGCATGAAATTACACTACTATTTTATGAATAATAAATGTTTATAGCAGATATTTTTGAAAGAGATGATACCTGGGTTGTAAGTATTAGCATCCTTGTCATCAAAATTTAGAACATTGATGGTGCAAGTTACCAACTTTGTAGGTCATGTATTGCTCTAGCATGAAAATTACACACTTTTGGATATTTTAGGATCATTTTTAATAATAAATAAATGTTTTAGAGATTATTTTGAGAGATATCTGATTGTATAGATAGATCCTTGTTCAAGATTTTAAAACTGAGGTCAGTTAAGTTTTAGCATGTATTTTTTAGAATCAATTTTTATTTTATAATAATATTTTTAGAGATAATTGAAGATATCCTGTTGAATGTTTAGACTTGTCAAGTTTAAACTTGGTGGCATTTTATTTGTAGCATTAATTTCTAGAATCACATTTAGGAATAATTTTAAAATAAAGTTATAGCGATTTTTGAAAATCCTTGTATAGATTAGACCTTGTTCAGTTTAAACTGAGTCAGGTTTGCTTAGTATTATTTTTTAGTAATTAAAATTTTTAATGAAAATAATGTAGGATATTTTAATACGAGTTTAAACTAGTCCCCTTTAAAGTTTAGAAATTGTGGCAATTACCAATTTAGGCCATAATTTTAATAAATTAACATTTGAAATTTTATGTATATTAGCATCTTGAAAGATGAACTGGAGTGTAGTTACCCTGTATCGATGTTTAGAAAATAATTTACACTTATATAATGTTTCAAAATTCATTAGGAATAATTTATATATAAATTTGGATTATTGAAGGTATACCAGTTGTATAGATTATTTTCTCAAAATTAACATTGCAATTTTTAAAGTTTTAGTATGTTATTTTAGTAAATACATTTAGATCATTTAAAAATAAAAATTATGTAATTTAAAGGATGTATAGTTATGATTCCTTTCAAATTAAAATATGGTGATTTAAGTGATCTGATTTTCTGCATATACATTTAAAAGATAAATTTAGCATTATTAAGAACATTTACACCTTAGAATAAATTGAGTAATACCATTGTAAGTATTGCATCCCTGATCAAATTTTGAATGAGTGCAATTTTACAAGCTTTTAGTCCAGTTATTTTCTACATGAAATTACACACATTTTACATCAATTGTTTAAATGAATAAATAAATTTTAGGAGATATATTTTGTCCTAGATGTATTACACACCCTTTTCAAATGTTTAAAACATTGATGGGCAAGTTTTACAAGTTGTAGTCCATGTTAATTTTCTAGCATGAATTTCACACATTTTAGAACATTGTTAATTATAAATTTTAGGTCAGTTAATTTTTTAGATGAACTAAGTTCATTTTTACATCCATTTTCAAGAATGTTAAAAATTTTATGCAGGATTTTTAAAGTTGAGTCCTGTTATTGTTAGTGAATTACACCTTTAATGTTTAAATTTATGAGTGGTGCAAGGTTTTACCAAGCTTTGTAGGTCCATGTTAATTTGTCTCTAGCATGAAAATACACACATTTTTAGGGCATCACATGTTTAAATGAATAAATAAATGTTTATAGGCAGATATATTTTGAAAGAGATGATACCTGAGATTGTATATGTACTTAGCATCCCCTTGTCATCAAGAATGTTTAGAAACATTGAGTGGTGCAAGGTTTTACCAAGCTTTGTAGGTCCATGTTAATTTGTCTCTAGCATGAAAATACACACATTTTTAGGGACATCACATTTATTTAATGAATAAATAAATGTTTATAGGCAGATATATTTTGAAAGAGATGATACCTGAGAGTTGTATATGTACTTAGCATCCCCTTGTCATCAAGAATGTTTAGAAACATTGAGTGGTGCAAGGTTTTACCAAGCTTTGTAGGTCCATGTTAATTTGTCTCTAGCATGAAAATTACACACATTTTTAGGGACATCACATTTTTAATGAATAAATAAATGTTTATAGGCAGATATATTTTGAAAGAGATGATACCTGAGAGTTGTATATGTACTTAGCATCCCCTTGTCATCAAGAATGTTTAGAAACATTGAGTGGTGCAAGGTTTTACCAAGCTTTGTAGGTCCATTTAATTTGTCTCTAGCATGAAAATTACACACATTTTTAGGGAATCACATTGTTTAAATGAATAAATAAATGTTTATAGGCAGATATATTTTGAAAGAGATGATACCTGAGAGTTGTATATGTACTTAGCATCCCCTTGTCATCAAGAATGTTTAGAAACATTGAGTGGTGCAAGGTTTTACCAAGCTTTGTAGGTCCATGTTAATTTGTCTCTAGCATGAAAATTACACACATTTTAGGGACATCACATTTTTAATGAATAAATAAATGTTTATAGCAGATATATTTTGAAAGAGATGATACCTGAGAGTTGTATATGTACTTAGCATCCCCTTGTCATCAAGAATGTTTAGAAACATTGAGTGGTGCAAGGTTTTACCAAGCTTTGTAGGTCCATGTTAATTTGTCTCTAGCATGAAAATTACACACATTTTAGGGACATCACATTTTTTAATGAATAAATAAATGTTTATAGGCAGATATATTTTGAAAGAGATGATACCTGAGAGTTGTATATGTACTTAGCATCCCCTTGTCATCAAGAATGTTTAGAAACATTGAGTGGTGCAAGGTTTTACCAAGCTTTGTAGGTCCATGTTAATTTGTCTCTAGCATGAAAATTACCACATTTTTAGGGACATCACATTGTTTAATGAATAAATAAATGTTTATAGCAGATATATTTTGAAAGAGATGATACCTGAGAGTTGTATATGTACTTAGCATCCCCTTGTCATCAAGAATGTTTAGAAACATTGAGTGGTGCAAGGTTTTACCAAGCTTTGTAGGTCCATGTTAATTTGTCTCTAGCATGAAAATTACACACATTTTTAGGGACATCACATGTTTAAATGAATAAATAAATGTTTATAGGCAGATATATTTTGAAAGAGATGATACCTGAGAGTTGTATATGTACTTAGCATCCCCTTGTCATCAAGAATGTTTAGAAACATTGAGTGGTGCAAGGTTTTACCAAGCTTTGTAGGTCCATGTTAATTTGTCTCTAGCATGAAAATTACACACATTTTTAGGACATCACATTTTTAATGAATAAATAAATGTTTATAGGCAGATATATTTTGAAAGAGATGATACCTGAGAGTTGTATATGTACTTAGCATCCCCTTGTCATCAAGAATGTTTAGAAACATTGAGTGGTGCAAGGTTTTACCAAGCTTTGTAGGTCCATGTTAATTTGTCTCTAGCATGAAAATTACACACATTTTTAGGGACATCACATTTTTAATGAATAAATAAATGTTTATAGGCAGATATATTTTGAAAGAGATGATACCTGAGGTTGTATATGTACTTAGCATCCCCTTGTCATCAAGAATGTTTAGAAACATTGAGTGGTGCAAGGTTTTACCAAGCTTTGTAGGTCCATGTTAATTTGTCTCTAGCATGAAAATTACACACATTTTTAGGGACATCACATTTTTTAATGAATAAATAAATGTTTATAGGCAGATATATTTTGAAAGAGATGATACCTGAGAGTTGTATATGTACTTAGCATCCCCTTGTCATCAAGAATGTTTAGAAACATTGAGTGGTGCAAGGTTTTACCAAGCTTTGTAGGTCCATGTTAATTTGTCTCCTAGCATGAAAATTACACACATTTTTAGGGACATCACATTTTTAAATGAATAAATAAATGTTTATAGGCAGATATATATTTTGAAAGAGATGATACCTGAGGTTGTATATGTACTTAGCATCCCCTTGTCATCAAGAATGTTTAGAAACATTGAGTGGTGCAAGGTTTTACCAAGCTTTGTAGTCCATGTTTATTTGTCTCTAGCATGAAAATTACACACATTTTGATAATTTTAATGAATAAATAAATGTTTATAGGCAGATATATTTTGAAAGAGATGATACCTGGAGTTGTATATGTACTTAGCATCCCCTTGTCATCAAGAATGTTAGAAACATGAGTGGTGCAAGGTTTTACCAAGCTTTGTAGGTCCATGTTATTTGTCTCTAGCATGAAAATTAACACATTTTTAGGGACATCACATTTTTAAATGAATAAATAAATGTTTATAGGCAGATATATTTTGAAAGAGATGATACCTGAGTTGTATAGTACTTAGCATCCCCTTGTCATCAAGAATGTTTAGAAACATTGAGTGGTGCAAGGTTTTACCAAGCTTTGTAGGTCCATGTTAATTTGTCTCTAGCATGAAAATTACACACATTTTAGGACATCACATTTTTAATGAATAAATAAATGTTTATAGGCAGATATATTTTGAAAGAGATGATACCTGAGAGTTGTATATGTACTTAGCATCCCCTTGTCATCAAGAATGTTTAGAAACATTGAGTGGTGCAAGGTTTTACCAAGCTTTGTAGGTCCATGTTTAATTTGTCTCTAGCATAAAATTACCACATTTAGACATCATTTGTTTAATGAATAAATAAATGTTTATAGGCAGATATATTTTGAAAGAGATGATACCTGGAGTTGTATATGTACTTAGCATCCCCTTGTCATCAAGAATGTTTAGAAACATTGAGTGGTGCAAGGTTTTACCAAGCTTTGTAGGTCCATGTTTATTTGTCTCTAGCATGAAAATTACACACATTTTTAGGGACATCACATTTTTTAAATGAATAAATAAATGTTTATAGGCAGATATATTTGAAAGAGATGATACCTGAGAGTTGTATATGTACTTAGCATCCCCTTGTCATCAAGAATGTTTAGAAACATTGAGTGGTGCAAGGTTTTACCAAGCTTTGTAGGTCCATGTTAATTTGTCTCTAGCATGAAAATTACACACATTTTTAGGGACATCACATGTTTAAATGAATAAATAAATGTTTTAGGCAGATATATTTTGAAAGAGATGATACCTGAGTGTTGTATAATGTACTTAGCATCCCCTTGTCATCAAAATGTTTAGAAACATTGAGTGGTGCAAGGTTTTACCAAGCTTTGTAGTCCATGTTAATTTGTCTCTACATGAAAATTACACACATTTTTAGGGACATCACATTGTTTTAATGAATAAATAAATGTTTATAGGCAGATATATTTTGAAAGAGATGATACCTAGAGTTGTATATGTACTTAGCATCCCCTTGTCATCAAGAATGTTTTAGAAACATTGAGTGGTGCAAGGTTTTACCAAGCTTTGTAGGTCCATGTTAATTTGTCTCTAGCATGAAAATTACACACATTTTAGGGACATCACATTTTTAATAATAAATAAATGTTTATAGGCAGATATATTTTGAAAGAGATGATACCTGAGTTGTGTATATGTACTTAGCATCCCCTTTCATCAAGAATGTTTAGAAACATTGAGTGGTGCAAGGTTTTACCAAGCTTTGTAGGTCCATGTTAATTTGTCTCTAGCATGAAAATTACACACATTTTAGGGCATCAATTTTAATGAATAAATAAATGTTTATAGCAGATATATTTTGAAAGAGATGATACCTGAGAGTTGTATATGTACTTAGCATCCCTTGTCATCAAGAATGTTAGAAACATTGAGTGTGCAAGGTTTTACCAAGCTTTGTAGGTCCATGTTAATTTGTCTCTAGCATGAAAATTACACACATTTTTAGGACATCACATTTATAATGAATAAATAAATGTTTATAGGCAGATATATTTTGAAAGAGATGATACCTGAGAGTTGTATATGTACTTAGCATCCCCTTGTCATCAAGAATGTTTAGAAACATTGAGTGGTGCAAGGTTTTACCAAGCTTTGTAGGTCCATGTTAATTGTCTCTAGCATGAAATTAAACACTTTGGAACAATTTAATAAAAATAATGTTATAGCAGATATATTTTGAAAGAGATGATACTGAGGTGTATATGTACTTAGCCCCCTTGTCATCAAGAAGTTAGAAACATGAGTGTGCAGTTACCAACTTTGTAGTCCATGTATTTGTCTTACATGAAAATTACACACGAATTTTATATAAAGTTAAGAATTTGAGAATGATACTAGAGTTTGCCGCAAGAATTTGAAACATGATGGCAAGTTTTAAACTTGTAGTCATGTTATTGCCTAAAAAATACCACTTTTTTTTTATGAAAAAATTATGCAAATTTTGAAGAGATAACCTGAGTTGTATAGTACTCATCCCCTTGTCATCAAGAATGTTTAGAAACATTGAGTGGTGCAAGGTTTTACCAAGCTTTGTAGGTCCATGTTAATTTGTCATCTACATAATAACACTTTGGACAAACTGTTTAAAATTAATTTAATATTAGGAGTTATTTAAAAGATGTACTATTTGTAATGATATTACATACCTCACTTGAAAACTTTGAAACATATGTAGTTTTACAGTTTGAGCCATTAATTTCACTAAAATCACACAAATTAGGCAACATTTTTAATAATAATAAATGTTTATGCAAAATTTTAAATGTAGAACAAATTATGGACCTTCAAACCCCTTCTCACATAATTTTAAAACATTATGTGCAAGGTGTATTTACAACATGCATGTTATTGTTCTAGCTGAAAATTAACATTAAAAAAGTTTTTTATTGAAAAATAAATTATAAAGTGAAACTTATTAAAGTTAACACTGCTTGATAAATAAGTACTTACATCCCCTGTATCATTTTAAAATAATGGTAAGTTTTCAAGCTTTTAGGTCCATCATTCTTTAAATGCAAAACATATATCTAAATATCCAAAATTATTATCTAACAATACTGATAAACTGGTAACTTCATAGTCAAAATGATGACAAGGTGCTAACTAACACTCAGTATACTCTTTCAATATCATACTATTTCATAATGTAAAAATTTAATTCATGTGAGCAAAAAGATCAGCTGAAACTGACTCAAGTTAAACTTGCAATCTAATCAACAACAGATACTTCAATATGAACTATTTCATAAAATATCCTAAATGTTAATTACTAGAAATAACTGACCTCATTAACCTGAAATGTTCAAACATCTGTCATTAATAATCAAATTATTTTTAAAATTGCTAAAAATTTTTTCAAAAATTACCTAAAATGTTTATTTCTAAACATTACAGACTAATTAAACCTGCCCCAATTCTAAACATTTTAAATGAGTCTATAATAGTATCACTAAAATCTGCTAAACTTTATCTAAATAAATGATCAGCTAAGACATAATGGTACCTGTAAATTCCAGTTTCTAAACATTCTTCATGACAAGGGATGCTAATACATATACAACTCTCAGGTATCATCTCTTTCAAATATATCTGCCTATAAACATTTATTTATTCATTAAATAAATGTGATGTCCCTAAAAATGTGTGTAATTTTCATGCTAGAGACAAATTAACATGGACCTACAAAGCTTGTAAAACCTTGCACCACTCAATGTTTCTAAACATTCTTGATGACAAGGGATGCTAAGTACATATACAACTCAGGTATCATCTCTTTCAAAATATATCTGCCTATAAACATTTATTTATTCATTAAAAAATGTGATGTCCCTAAAAATGTGTGTAATTTTCATGCTAGAGACAAATTAACATGGACCTACAAAGCTTGGTAAAACCTTGCACCACTCAATGTTTCTAAACATTCTTGATGACAAGGGATGCTAAGTACATATACAACTCTCAGGTATCATCTCTTTCAAAATATATCTGCCTATAAACATTATTTATTCATTAAATAAATGTGATGTCCCTAAAAATGTGTGTAATTTTCATGCTAGAGACAAATTAACATGGACCTACAAAGCTTGGTAAAACCTTGCACCACTCAATGTTTCTAAACATTCTTGATGACAAGGGGATGCTAAGTACATATACAACTCTCAGGTATCATCTCTTTCAAAATATATCTGCCTATAAACATTTATTTATTCATTAATAAATGTGATGTCCCTAAAATGTGTGTAATTTTCATGCTAGAGACAAATTAAACATGGACCTACAAAGCTTGGTAAAACCTTGCACCACTCAATGTTTCTAAACATCTTGATGACAAGGGGATGCTAAGTACATATACAACTCTCAGTATCATCTCTTTCAAAATATATCTGCCTATAAACATTTATTTATTCATTTAATATAAAAAAGTGTGTAATTTTCATGCTAGAGACAAATAACATGGACCTACAAAGCTTGGTAAAACCTTGCACCACTCAATGTTTCTAAACATTCTTGATGACAAGGGGATGCTAAGTACATATACAACTCTCAGGTATCATCTCTTTCAAAATATATCTGCCTATAAACATTTATTTATTCATTAAACAAATGTGATGTCCCTAAAAATGTGTGTAATTTTCATGCTAGAGACAAATTAACATGGACCTACAAAGCTTGGTAAAACCTTGCACCACTCAATGTTTCTAAACATTCTTGATGACAAGGGATGCTAAGTACATATACAACTCTCAGGTATCATCTCTTTCAAAATATATCTGCCTATAAACATTTATTTATTCATTAAAAATTGATGTCCCTAAAAATGTGTGTAATTTTCATGCTAGAGACAAATTAACATGGACCTACAAAGCTTGGTAAAACCTTGCACCACTCAATGTTTCTAAACATTCTTGATGACAAGGGATGCTAAGTACATATACAACTCTCAGGTATCATCTCTTTCAAAATATATCTGCCTAAAACATTTATTTATTCATTAAATAATGTGATGTCCCTAAAAATGTGTGTAATTTTCATGCTAGAGACAAATTAACATGGACCTACAAAGCTTGGTAAAACCTTGCACCACTCAATTGTTTCTAAACATTCTTGATGACAAGGGGATGCTAAGTACATACACAACCTCAGTATCATCTCTTTCAAAATATATCTGCCTATAAACATTATTTATTCATTAAAAGTGAGTCCAAAAAGTGTGTAATTTTCATGCTAGAGACAAATAACATGGACCTACAAAGCTTGGTAAAACCTTGCACCACTCAATGTTTCTAAACATTCTTGATGACAAGGGATGCTAATGTACATATACAACTCTCAGGTATCATCTCTTTCAAAATATATCTGCCTATAAACATTTATTTATTCATTTAAACAATGTGATGTCCCTAAAAATGTGTGTAATTTTCATGCTAGAGACAATTAACATGGACCTACAAAGCTTGGTAAAACCTTGCACCACTCAATGTTTTCTAAACATTCTTGATGACAAGGGGATGCTAAGTACATATACAACTCTCAGGTATCATCTCTTTCAAAATATATCTGCCTATAAACATTTATTTATTCATTAAAAAATGTGATGTCCCTAAAAATGTGTGTAATTTTCATGCTAGAGACAAATTAACATGGACCTACAAAGCTTGGTAAAACCTTGCACCACTCAATGTTTCTAAACATTCTTGATGACAAGGGATGCTAAGTACATATACAACTCCAGTATCATCTCTTTCAAAATATATCTGCCTATAAACATTTATTTATTCATTTAAAAAAATGATGTCCTAAAATGTGTAATTTTCATGCTAGAGACAAATAAACATGGACCTACAAAGCTTGGTAAAACCTTGCACCACTCAATGTTTCTAAACATTCTTGATGACAAGGGGATGCTAAGTACATATACAACTCTCAGGTATCATCTCTTTCAAAATAAATCTGCCTATAAACATTTATTTATTCATTTAAATAAATGTGATGTCCCCAAAAATGTGTGTAATTTTCATGCTAGAGACAAATTAACATGGACCTACAAAGCTTGGTAAAACCTTGCACCACTCAATGTTTCTAAACATTCTTGATGACAAGGGGATGCTAAGTACATATACAACTCTCAGGTATCATCTCTTTCAAAATATATCTGCCTATAAACATTTATTTATTCATTAAACATGTGATGCCCTAAAAATGTGTGTAATTTTCATGCTAGAGACAAATTAACATGGACCTACAAAGCTTGGTAAAACCTTGCACCACTCAATGTTTCTAAACATTCTTGATGACAAGGGATGCTAAGTACATATACAACTCTGGATGCTAAGTACATATACAACTCTCAGGTATCATCTCTTTCAAATATATCTGCCTATAAACATTTATTTATTCATTAAAAATGTATGTCCCTAAAATGTGGTAATTTTCATGCTAGAGACAAATAACATGGACCTACAAAGCTTGGTAAAACCTTGCACCACTCAATGTTTCTAAACATTCTTGATGACAAGGGATGCTAAGTACATATACAACTCTCAGTATCATCTCTTTCAAAATATATCTGCTAACATTTATATATAACAATTGATGTCCCTAAAAATGTGTGTAATTTCATGCTAGAGACAAATTAACATGGACCTACAAAGCTTGGTAAAACCTTGCACCACTCAATGTTTCTAAACATTCTGATGACAAGGGGATGCTAAGTACATATACAACCTCAGGTATCATCTCTTCAAATATATCTGCCTATAAACATTTATTTATTCATTAAAAATGATGTCCAAAAGTGTGTAATTTTCATGCTAGAGACAAAAAACATGGACCTACAAAGCTTGGTAAAACCTTGCACCACTCAATGTTTCTAAACATTCTTGATGACAAGGGATGCTAAGTACATATACAACCTCAGTATCATCTCTTTCAAAATATATCTGCCTATAAACATTTATTTATTCATTAAAAATGTGATGTCCCTAAAAATGTGTGAATTTTCATGCTAGAGACAAATAACATGGACCTACAAAGCTGTAAAACCTTGCACCACTCAATGTTTCTAAACATTCTTGTGACAGGGATGCTAGTACATATACAACTCTCAGTACATCTCTTCAAATATATCTGCCTATAAACATTTATTTATTCATTAAACATGTGATGTCCCTAAAAATGTGTGTAATTTTCATGCTAGAGACAAATAACATGGACCTACAAAGCTTGGTAAAACCTTGCACCACTCAATGTTTTCTAAACATTCTTGTGACAAGGGATGCTAAGTACATATACAACCCAGTATCATCTCTTTCAAATAACTGCTAAAACATTTATATTTAAATATTCCCTAAAAATGTGTGTAATTTTCATGCTAGAGACAAAATAACAGACCTACAAAGCTTGGTAAAACCTGCACACCAATTTTCTAAACATTCTTGATGACAAGGGATGCAATACATATACAACCCAGTATCACTCTTCAAAATATATCTCCATAACTTTTTTATTCATTTAAAAAAGTTTAATTCATCTAAACAATAAACAGGACTACAAACTTGAAAACCTTGCACACCAATTTCAAACTTCTTTGACAAGGATCTAGTACAACACCCAGGTATCATCTTCAAAATATATCCTAAACATTTATTTATCATTAAAAATGATTCCTGTTAATTTTCATGTAGAACAAATAACAGGACCTACAAACTTGTAAAACCTTGCCCATCATTTCAACATCTGGACAAGGATGCTAAGTACATATACAACTCGCAGTATCATCTCTTCAAAATATATCTGCCTATAAACATTTATTTATTCATTAAAAAATCGATGTCCCTAAAAATGTGTGTAATTTTCATGCTAGAGACAAATAAACATGGACCTACAAAGCTTGGTAAAACCTTGCACCACTCAATGTTCTAAACATTCTTGATGACAAGGGATGCTAAGTACATATACAACATCTCAGGTATCATCTCTTTCAAAATATATCTGCCTAAAACATTTATTTATTCATTAAACAATGTGATGCCCCTAAAAATGTGTGTAATTTTCATGCTAGAGACAAATTAACATGGACCTACAAAGCTTGGTAAAACCTTGCACCACTCAATGTTTCTAAACATTCTTGATGACAAGGGATGCTAAGTACATAACAACACTCAGTATCATCTCTTTCAAAATATATCTGCCTATAAACATTTATTTATTCATTAAAACAATGTGATGTCCCTAAAAATGTGTGTAATTTCATGCTAGAGACAAATTAACATGGACCTACAAAGCTTGGTAAAACCTTGCACCACTCAATGTTTCTAAACATTCTTGATGACAAGGGATGCTAAGTACATATACAACTCCAGGTATCATCTCTTTCAAAATATATCTGCCTATAAACATTTATTTATTCATTTAAACAATGTGATGTCCCAAAAATGTGTGTAATTTTCATGCTAGAGACAAATTAACATGGACCTACAAAGCTTGGTAAAACCTTGCACCACTCAATGTTTCTAAACATTCTTGATGACAAGGGATGCTAAGTACATATACAACTCTCAGGTATCATCTCTTTCAAAATATATCTGCCTATAAACATTTATTTATTCATTAATAAAAATGTGATGTCCCTAAAAATGTGTGTAATTTTCATGCTAGAGACAAATTAACATGGACCTACAAAGCTTGGTAAAACCTTGCACCACTCAATGTTTCTAAACATTCTTGATGACAAGGGATGCTAAGTACATATACAACTCCAGTATCATCTCTTTCAAAATATATCTGCCTATAAACATTTATTTATTCATTTAAATAAATTGATGTCCCTAAAAATGTGTGTAATTTTCATGCTAGAGACAAATTAACATGGACCTACAAAGCTTGGTAAAACCTTGCACCACTCAAGTTTTCTAAAACATTCTTGATGACAAGGGATGCTAAGTACATATACAACTCTCAGGTATCATCTCTTTCAAAATATATCTGCCTATTTTAAACAATGTGATGTCCCTAAAAATGTGTGTAATTTTCATGCTAGAGACAAATTAACATGGACCTACAAAGCTTGGTAAAACCTTGCACCACTCAATGTTTCTAAACATTCTTGAT
>JARBHB010000281.1:0-16576 GCA_029891345.1 Dryococelus australis
GGTACAAAATTTTTAAAATTTTTTGGGATTTTTTTAAAATTCAAAAAAAAACCCCCTTTTTAAACATAAAAACCCCCAACAAAAAACAATGGTCCATCCCCATTGAATATCAATGCACAAAAAGGGAAAAGGGGTTTTAAAAGGGGCAAATGACCCCAGAATTTTTAAAAATAAAAAGTTATTTTTCGAATATTTTTTTTTTTAAACAATTATAAAATATGACAGCTTTAAAAAAACCCCTAATAATGAAATTTTAAAACAAGCACAATTTAAGGGGCAAAAAATTTGGGGAAAAAAATTTAAAAGTGACCCCTTTTTATCCTTATTAAAAAAACAATTGACCAACACATAAAAAAAGGGGCTATCTTTTTAAAAATCTTTCCAAAAATCAAAAAAAAAATTTTTACTGACCATAAAATTTTCTTAAAATTTCCCCTGAAAACTTCTGCCCCCAAAACCATTTTATTTATTTGACAACATTGTCAAAACCATAAACTTTAATAAAATTTTTTCCTGCTTTTTTTTCCCATCTTGCCCCCACGATGAAAAAAATTTTTTGGGAAAAAAAAAAAAAAATTTTAATGAAAATTCTCCATCACTGTCAAACATCCATTTCCCCCTGCTTCCCGGGGGGTTTAAATACTTTAAAAAAAAAATTAAAATTTTTGGGGGGAAAAATTTCAGTGTATTCATGCTTTTCCTTAAAATCCCAAAAACATGGGGGTTTAAAAATATTACGAAACATGCCCCCACGAATGATTTAAATTTGAAAGCTGTTTTATATTTAAACAAATAAAATTCGAAAAAAATTTTGAACAACTTTGGATGGATGCTATTTAGAGAAATGCTAAAAAACTGAAAAAGGGGTAAATGCAAATGAAACTTTGAACTTACTATTTAGCAATCATGCATAAAATTTTATTGACTTTTGAAAGGAGAAAAACCAAAAAGTCGCCCACTATTATCTTGTATCAAAGGGAAAACTTTTTTAGAAACCTCCCATCTTTAAAAAATTTTTAAAAATTAAATCAAATATTAAGATTTTTAAATTAGTTTAGAGTGTTGACTTTTTTCAATTGAATTACATTCGGGGGTAACATTTTGGGCCCCCTGTCTTAAAAGATAACTTTCCCCAAAAACGTTTTTTCTTTAAATCAAAAAAATGGGTTTTTTAAAATTTTTTTTTTAAAAGGGGAGGGGTTCCCCTCTCCCCCTTTTTTTAATTTCCAAAATTTTTTCCCCAAGAAAAAAAAGAAATCTTTTTTGCTCCCGGGGGAAATCACACTTCCCACTCAAATGTTTTCCCCAACTTGAGTAAAAATTTCCACATCATTTAAAACCAACTGAGATCGTTTCCCTGAAATTTTAAAAAAGGAACGAATCGATTATTTTCCAAAACAACTAAACAAATTTACAAAACAAATCCCAAATTTTTAAATACCCAAGTTCCCCTTAACAAACCCAAAAAACTAAAATACGGGGGAAAATTTTATTCAATGGAGCTTTTTCACAGCGCATAAAAAAATATTTTTACAATTTAACAATCAATTTAGAAATTTTTTTAAAATTTAAGTTTTTTTTTTTTCCCAAAATTTCCCCTGCTAAATTTTCACATAAATTAATAGAACCAGCTACACTAAATAAAATCCCCAAAACTCTTTTACCTCTTACCCACCCACAAATTTCCCGGGGGAACTTTTTTTTTTTTCATTAACTTTTTCCCATTTGGCACCTCCGCAGGGGGAAAACCCCCTCTATCCTATGATTTTTTTTCCCCTTTCCGGGGGGGAAACACACTACCATTTTTTTTGAAATTTTTTCATTCACAAAACGACACATCAGCCCCCTCCCTACGACTCTAAAGGGCTAGTTGGTAACCGATAAACCCCTATCAACCCCGCCCCCAACCACCCACAAGGGAAAGGGGCGGGAAAATTTTGCTAGCCTGTTTGGGGGTTTTCACAAGAAAAGAAAAAAAATTTTTTGGGAAAAACCCTTTTTCCAATAAAAAACAAAAGCTTTTCTCAGTTTTTTTTTTTTCCAACTGTTTTTGGGGGAAAAATCCTCCTTACACTTCGACAGGGAAATTTAAGAAAAAGCATTTTTTTTTTAGTTTCCAAACGAACTTTTTGTTAAATAAAAAAAAAGGGGTTTCCCAAAATTTTTTCCCCAAAATTTCCCTTCTTTAAATCTAAACATATTCTTTTTTAACATTCTTAACCTTTACAATCAAAACAAAAAAAAATTTACTTCATCCCTTTTTTTAATTAAAAAATTTTTTCAATCTTGGGGGGAATTTTTCCCCACAAAAAATCACACCACAAGTTAAAAACCCTTTGGGGGGAAACCCAGCAATTCAAATAATGCAAAGAACCACCCATACAAGCAGGGTTTTTTTGTTTTGGGAATCACACGGGATTTTCCCAAAATTTTGTCAACATTTAAACCCAGATCAGCATCCCGGATCCCCCTTTTTTATCGGGACAAAACTCCTAACGAATAACCCCCCCCCCAAAGGGAATTTTCCACTTCGTATCCACCCCCGATTTAAAAAAAAATGGGGGTAAGCCTTTCCCTTTTAGGACCCCCCCGGGGGCGCCCCCAAAACCCCGCTTCCCCCCCCCAAACCCCCAATTTTTTTATTCCCCTTTGGGGTACTTCCAAAACGCAATACCAAACTAACTCTTTAAAAAGGGGCTTTTTTCAAAAAAAATTTCCCCCCCCCCAAATATTTTTTTAAAAAACCGGGGGTTTTTTATATAACGTATTGCCCACCAAATTTTCCCCTTTTATTCATTTCTCCCTCCCCCCCCCTTCCCCAAAAATTCCCAAAATTTTATGAATCTTCCTTTGTGGGGGTTAAAAACTAATAATAAAACTCCTCCATCAGTCAACGCCATAACACCCCGGGGTGAACTCCCCTGAAGGCATGCCCAATTTTTTAATACATCATACGATTTTCCCCATTTTACACTTCTACAACTCCATGTGATCAAGCAGCAAAACCCCAATGAGTTGATTTTTTCCGGGGTTCCCCAAACTCCCACTTGCCCTTGATTTTCTTTCCCCCCCTACTCATCACTTTATCTATATAATCATGACAATAAAACCCATTAAAACTGATAACCATTATCCTCTCCATCCACGACCATAAATACCGAAAACCCCCCAAAAACACCCCCCCATTTTTGAGGGGTATACCACCCTTTCACCCTAGTATTTTCCCTTTCACCGGGGGCCCACAAAAAACAGCACCCAAAAAAATTTAAAATTTCCTCGTACTCCCTTTTTCCCCCTTATTTTTTTATTTACTCCCCACTGAAATTTTTTTAATTTTTCTACTCAAAAAAAAATAACAAATTTGACTTTTCATAGCTCTCCTAACAAAACTTTTTTTAATTTTTAAGTTAATTAAAAACTTTAACAATTACGCTAAAAGTTTAAATAAAAAAATTTATTACAAAGTAAATAAATTTTTTCGGAAAATTATTATCCAACTGCAAAAAAAATACACCCTTCTTACCCCCCCCTTTTCCCTTTTTTTCATAAAAAAAAAAAAGGGGCCCCTGAATATAAAACAAACACAAAATTTTTCCCATGAAAATTTACCATTTTAAAATTTTTTATCAATTTAAACAGTGTTTTAAAAAACTACAAAAATTCATAGCTGACAAACTCATTTTTAAAATAAAAAAAACGCAAACTTAACATTGAAATACATATATTCTTACTAAATTTTTCCATTTAATTTGCACTTTTATCTGAATCCACGATCCATTCGTCTGGGGGAAACTTCTGTTTTTCTAGGGGAAAAAACAAGATTTTTAAAACAAGTCCCTGTTATCAGTTCTTTAAAAATTATATGTATTTATCCTTTTTCATTAAAAATTTTAAAAATTTTTTAAAAAAACTTTCCTATTACTTTTTTTTTTTTAATATTTTAAGGCCATCCAGCAAAAACAATATTTATTAAGTTTTTTTTTATTATTTTCCAATTGGGAGAGAATTTTTTTATATAGCATTTTGGGGATCTGTCCCCAAAAATTTAAAATTTACACTAAAATTTTAAAAAATTTTTTAAAAACACTATGAAAATTTTTTTTACCGTATGTCCAAAAAAACCCCTTTAATTGAGACCCCCCCCTTTTTTAAAATTTCCCAAACAAAATTTTTAAATTTCCCCCAAAGGACAAAATATTTTTTTTATTAAAAAAAAAAAAAAACACACTAAGTTTTTAAAATTGGGAAAAAAAAAAAAACACCAATTAATTTCGAAAAAAAAAAAAAAAAAAAACTTTTTTTTTTTTTATTCCGAAAATAAAAAAAAAAATAAACATTCAAAAAAAATTTTTAAATCTGGAGGGGCCCATTTCTCCCATCACTTTTTAAAAAACCCTTTTCCCCTTTTTCCCTTTGGACCGAATGTTTAAAAAAAATTTCGTACTAAACGCACCTGGGGGAAAAAACCCCCGCTTCCCCTCTTGGGGGGGCCTTTATCATAAATCTTTCCAACAAAATTTTACTAAAAAATTCTTCTTTTATTTAAAACCCCCCCTTTTTACACATTTTCATAAACATTGATTACGGTGCTTAAAAGGGGGAAAAAAGATCAAAAAAATTTTTAAAATTTTCAATATAAAACCCTCTTAAAAATTACATTCATTTCCCTACCGAAACACGATTTCAAAAAAATTATTAGAAAAAAAACAACACAACTTCTCTTAAATTTAAAAAAAGCACAAATTTTTAAAGGGGGCCCCCAAATTTTTTGTTCCTTGGGTTGGTATATTTTTTACAAATGAAAACCGATTTTTACTAAAAATTTTAAAAATACTTTTTGCTTTTTCCTTTCACTATATACTTTTTTTTTGTCAATTTAAAGCAGAAGGGTTTTTTATTCCCAAAAAATTTTAAATTTTTGAGATAAAAAAACTTTTTTAAAAAAGGGGGCACCAAAACCCACCCAAAATTTTCTCACCTCCTGTTTTACACTTTTTTCCCCTACTAACTTTTAAAAAAACAAAAATTCGGGGATAACCATCAAAAAAAAAAAAGAAAAGGAAAAAGTTTTAAAGTTTAATTTTTTGGGGTTTTTTTCCCCCTTTCAACCCTCTTTTTAATTTTTTTTAAATTTAGTTTTAAACTATTTTCAAAAAAAAAAAAAACCTAAGGGGGAAAAATATCAAATCTGAACTATTTCCTTATTTTAAAAATCCTTATAAGTTTTTAAAAGTTTATATAACAAATAAAAAACACCAATTTTGTAATAATTTTAATTTTAAAAAATTTTAAAAAAGGAAAAAATACCCAAACTCCAAGATACCCTCTAATTTTTTGGGGGTGTCGGGGCCCGGGGTCGCTTTAAAAAAACCCTTTCCAAAGGGCCCCCTTTTAAAACCCCCCGTGAGCAGTTGTCTGCCGATAAACGTTTTTAAAAAAATTTTCACTTTGCCTTTTCTCCCCCCCCTAATATTTAACGGGGGACTGGGGGGACGCCCATAAAGTTGGTAACAATGGGGGAAAAAATTTTTAAATTTTAAAAACCAAATTTTTAAAAAGTTTTTTACCATTTTTTAACAACTTAAATTTTTTTTTTCGTTTGTCTTTTTTTAAAATCGAATTTTTAATTATTAAAAAACAGATTTTAAACTTACGTTTTAATTAATTAAAAAGTTTACTTAATCACGCCCTAATGAAGATAGGCCCCTTCAGGGGTTAAAATTTTTTTTAAGGGGAAAAAAAACCCATCGTGGGATACCATAATCCAAAAAAGGGTTTTTTAAAGTTACTTTTCGTGAACATCTTTAAAAAATACTCTTAAACCCCGGGGGTTTTGGAACTACATATCTGCCCTTCCTTTTAGACTTTTGGAGGGTTGGCGAAGTTCCCTTTTAAAACCCGAGCATTGGGTTTTTGCAGACGAGGGCCCCCTCATTTCCCCCAATCTTTTTTCCGGGGAAACCCCAATCAAGGGGGAAAAAAGATTTTTTTTCCCCCCAAATGGCAAAAGGGGGAAAAATTTTCTCCCTGGGGCGCAATTTCCATAATATACAAAAAAAAAAATTTTCATTAAACATTCAAGTATTCACCATAAACAACGTATAAAGTTCGGTTGCATTTTAAGGGGGGATAGGGGCCCCAAACTAAATCATTTAACGGGGCATTTTTTTAAAAAATTTCTCTCCCACTTTCCTTTATATAAATTTTTAAATAAAAACAAAGTGGGGAATTTTTTTTTGAATTTGGGGGAAAAATTTAAAATTTCCCGTGAGGGGGCAAAATAAATTTTTTCCCCCTTTGGCACTCTTTTTAAAAAATGGGGGAAAAGAATTATTACTAAAATTTATTTTTGTTTTTTTAAAAAATGCTACATCAAAAAAGTTTTTTAAATTTTTGACGTTATTTAGTAATATTTGGGTAACATTTTTTTCTTTAAAAAGTTTTAAAATTTAAAAAATTTTTTAAATGATTTCTCTCTAAAAAAATATAAAATTCCCCCCGGGCCCTTTCCCAAATTTGGGGCAATCCCGGGTTGGGCTCTTTTTCCCCAAAAATGAAAAATAACTGTATTAATTTTTGGGGGGGCTTCTCTCAAAAAACGAACATAAATAAGGGGTTTTAGAGAAATATAAGCTTTTTACCAAAATTTTTTGCATAAAAATTTGGGGTTAAATAAAAACCGAAGGTGGTAAACAACAAAAAAAGTGGTTTTTTTACTGCGTTTTGAAACAACTGCATTACTTTTTTTAAAAACCCCAAAATTTAAAAGAATTATTGTAATACACTTCCAAGCCATTTTTTGCAGAAATTGTTAAGTAGCTTCCGTAATATAATTAAAAATTATTTTCCCCTAAAGGGGTATTTTCCCAAAAAAGGAAAAAAATAACAAATAAAAACCCCCATACCATTTTTTAAAGATAAAACTTTCAACATATTTATTTTTGGGTTTTTAAAAGGGGTTAAAATTTTGGGTCCCGAGATAAAAACAAAAATTTTTTAATTTTTTAAAATTTTCCCCTTTTTTAAAGTCCCAAATCCATTTAAACAAAAGCTATAAAATCATAACCCCCTTAGGTAAATTTCCCTTTTAAAATTACAAAAATTTTTTTTAAAAGGTCATACATCCCCGAAAAAATTCAAAAGGGGTTCCCGGGGGGTTTTGTTTCAAAAAGCTTTTATAAACCACCCCAATTTTTCCCTCAGTATGAATCATTTCCAAAATTAAAAATTTTTTAACATATTTAAAATTAAATTTTCTGCCACTCAAACCAAAAATTTTCGACGGGGAAAAAAAAAGAACATTTTCGGCCCTATTGCTAAGAATCACCGAATATCTGTAAGAAATATTTCGAAAGGGCAAAATGAGACTAAAGGGGGGTTCATATTTTTTTAAAATTTTGTTGGGTTTCCCTTTTTAGACCATAACTTTTGCGAAAAAAAAAAAGTTTCAATTGAAATAATTTTTTTGTGTCTTTACAATGTTAAAAAATTTTTTTTCCCCCCGAATTTTTTCCATAAATCGGACATTTTTTTCCCGAACACTCTTTTTTCCCTTAATTGGGGGATTAGAAAATTACCTACACATACAAATAAACGGGGGGGATCACCCAAAAAAATTTAAATTTTTAAATATATCTTAATTTTTTCCCCGAAAGGGTTAAAAATTAATAATAAAATAAGGGACGTTTTAAAACCCAAAAAGAAATTTTTTTTAAAAAAAAAAGGGATGCACGAAGGGAAAACCCCCTTTTATTTTTTCACAACTCATCAAAAAAAAGGGGGATTTGAAAAAGGGGAAATTTTACCAAAATTTTTTATTTCTTATGTTCCAAAAATGTCATTTCCCCCCCACAGTAAAAACCTTTTCCTGTTATTGAAATTCCTGCGTGCGACTTCGTAGCGCCTTACGCAGTTCACAATTAAGACACCAAACCCCCCATAACGTTAAAAAAAAATTTGCAACGATTTCAAAAAAAGCAAAAAGATTTGCTTAGGAAATGTAGAGGCAATATCTTTTTAAAAATTTTTTCCCCCCCCCCAAAAAAAGGGGTAATTTTTTAAAGCAGAATTTCCCAAAACCCCATTTTGGGGGAAAATACATGATTCCCTCTTTTAAAAATTTTTATTTATCACTGAAACAATTTTAAAACCAAAAAAACTTCACCCCTTTTCATTTATTCCACTGATGCGCAAAAAGAATTTTTTAAGAAGATCATTTTTTTAAATTTATCAAAATTTTTTTGATTGGCCCTTTTTGAACCGAATTTTTAATTTGGGGAACAAAGGGGGGACAGCCCCTTTTTTTTTCCACTTTTTATCGAAAAACCTCGGAGGGTTAAAAAGGGTTTTATTCCAATCTAATTTAAAAATTTTTCTACACTCCCCCGTTAGACTTTTACCGGGGAAAAGGGCTTTTTCAAAAAAACGTTTTTAAAATATCTTTAAATCAAAAAACCCCCCCCCAAAAGAAAGGGCTGGTTTTGGGGTTTAATTTTAATCCATCGCATCGAAAAACACAAAAAATTAAAAATTTTTTAAAACGAAAAAGACTCAATTTTTAAATTTTTAATTTTTTTTTTTCCCAAAAATTTTAAAAAAAATTCCCATACGATTTTCGTATTGTTTTTTTAATGCTGAAAAAAACACCCCTGTTTGACCTTGCAAAAAATTTACAACATATTTTCAATAACTTTTTTTCCCTTTTTTTTTGCAAAAACTCAACCCCTCCCTGACAGCGCCTTTCCCAAAAAAAAAAAGTTTAAATTTAAATTTCTTTTTATTTGGTTTTTAAGAATTATAATTTTAGTTCACCTCAAATTTTTATACATACCTTTTTCATAAAATTTTTCCACCCAATAAAAAACATTAAAAAAAACAAAAAACTTAAAAATTTTTTACTTAAAAAATTATTGGGAATTTTTTTTTCAAAATTTTTTTTATTATGGGTAAATCTTTTTTTTACAATTTTTTTAGACAATAAGGGGGGAAAAATTTCCCAAAGGGGATTTTTCATTTTCCCAAAAGAAAAATTTAAAAACCCAAAAATTTTAAAAAATAAGATCCTGCAAACCCTATTTTCCCCCCCCTCCTTTTTTTTTCCCAAGAAAAATTTTTCCAAGGCTTTTTTTTACTAAAAATCATTTGGGGGAAAAAAATTAAAAGGTTGATGGGGGGGGGGCTTACATTTTTGATAGCACAACACTATTCATATAAAATCAAATCCAGGGGCCCCTTTTTTCCGGGGGTCGGGGTTTGGGGGCTAAACTACTTGATGGGGTTTTTTTTTCGGGGTTTTTTTTTTTATTTTTTAAAAATTTCCCTTTTTGGGAAATTAAAGGGGTTTTTAAATTTATTATCATTTAAAATTTAAAATAGTTAAAAAAATTAAAATTTTTAAAATCAAAAAACCCCTTTTTTTGGGGGGCCTTTTTTTTTCTTACGCTAACTAAAACTAAAATACAAAATTAATTTTTTTCCGAAAAAAATTTGACCTCAAAAGGGTAATAAATGTCCCCCTTTAAAAAATTTTTACTTTTAAGGGGGAAACCCCCTTTAAAAATTTTTTCTTTTTTCGAAATTTCTTTAAAATAGGGGGGCATTACGAAACTTTTTTTAAAAAAAGGTATTAATCTAAA
Organism: Dryococelus australis; assembly: GCA_029891345.1. Taxonomy (NCBI): domain Eukaryota; kingdom Metazoa; phylum Arthropoda; class Insecta; order Phasmatodea; family Phasmatidae; genus Dryococelus; species Dryococelus australis. Next base: position 9,636 of record JARBHB010000281.1, read on the forward strand.
TTTTATCTTACCATTTAGTGAAAATACTTCCTAAACCCTTTTTTAAAAAAACTTGCGAAACCCAAAACAATCCCTTTTAAAAAAATTAAAAAACCCTACGAGCCGGGGGGGGGGGCTTGTTAGATAAAAAAAAAAAAAGGATACTTAGAAAAAAATTTAAAACAAAACCACGGGGCTTAGGGGGACCCGAACACAAACCCCCTCTCTGAAAAAAATTTTTTTTAAACTAACTACTTTGGGGGGGGGGGTTCCAATATTTTCTTGGTCATAAACAGATAAATTTTTTGGTAGCTTGTTTTTTTAAATTTTTTCAAATTTTTAAAAAAACACACTTGAAAACAAATTTTTTTATTACTTAAAAAATTAATCTACATGGCCCCAAATTTTGGGTTTACTTGGGGAAAATTTGGGGGGGAAATACTTACTCTTTGGGAATTAGGGGTTTTTAAAAAATTTTTTTTTTTTTTTCCCTATCGTACAAAAAACTAAAACATTTAAAATTTAAAATCATTCTTTTTACAGGTCTTTTTATTTAAAATTGGGGTTTAACTTAAAAAATTTTTTATAATTGTGATAAAAAATCAAAATTTCCCCTTAGGGGTTCCATTTCGAAAAAAATTTTCCCCCCCCCCAAAAAGTAATTTACCCGGGGCCATTGTATTTCTTACTAAACCTTTGGGGGGTCTATGTTTTTCCTAAAATTTGCTTTAAAAACGCATTTTTCCAAAATAAATTTTAAAAACCATTTTATATTTTAAATGGATTTTCTCAACCCTAAAAATTTTTATATAAAAATTTTTTAAAATTTTCCACAATAAAAAGACTGCAAAATTTTATTGGCACCTTTTTTAAAAAAAAACCCTATGCTCAAAAACCTTTAAAAGGCGTTTGTAAATTACAGTGTGAAAATTTTGGGGGGGGAATTTTTTGTTTGGGGGCCCCCGAATCTAATTTTTCCTTGGGGTTTCTTCATTACGGGGGAAAAAAAACTGTTGGCTTTTTTAAAATTTTAAGTTTGGTTTCCCTATTTTACTACTTCATTTTAAAAAATTAAAATTTTTTTTTTTCTTTGGGTTTACAACCTTTAAAAAATTTAATACAAAAAAAATTTTAAAAAAGGGGGAAATTCCTTTTTAAAAGATATTTAAAAAAAGGGGCCAAAAATAAAAACCCTTCTCCTAAATTTTTTTTAAAAAATTTTTTTAATTTTTTTTTCCAAAAGGGGTACAACACTAATTTTTTCACTTCTTTCATTTAAAATCCCAATAGTTAATACAAAATTTTATTTGCTTTTTAATAAATGCCGCAAAAAAATTTAAAAATAATTTTATGTAAATTTTTTTTAAATTTTTTTCATTTTATGGGGGAAAATTTTTTAAAAACCTTTTTTTTAAAATGGGGTTTTCCCTCTTTTAAAAATATTTATCCTTTTCTTGGGTTTTCCAAGTACTTTTTTGTCAATTTATAGGCATCCCGGGGATTTTTTTCCTAAAAAAACCAAAAGACACTCGGGAAAAAACTTTTTTTATGGGGGAAAATTTAAAATGACCCCAAAAACAATAAATTTGAATTTTTTTTGGGGTTTTATAATTAGAAAAAAACAAAAAATATTATTTTTGCCGCCATTTTGAATAAATATCGGGATATTAAAACATTTTTTTGAACTCCCAGGAAAAATTTTCCCAAATTTTTTAAAGAAATCAATTTTTTTTTGAAGAAAAGCACAACATTTTTAATTTTTTCAGGGCACTATCTTAAAAAGGGGGGAAAAATTTTCTTGGGGACAAAACCCATTTTTTATTGAATTTTTTATAAATTAATTTTTGGGCGGGAAAAATTTTTAAAAAGACATTTTTATACGCAAAGGGAAAATAAAATGTTTTTTATTGCCCCATTTGACAAAAAATTTCCTTTTTTTTAAAAGATTAAAATTTTCCCTACAAACCCGGGGCATTTTTCACTTCCAAAAATTTTAAGGGGTTTTTGGCACGAAAAATTCACATAGGGGTTTTTTTGGGTTTAAAGGGGTTCTGAATTTTAAAACCCCAAATTTTTCCCTCCACAGTTTCCCAAGGGGGAAAAAAGACCCTAGAATTTCATCTTTTTAAAAATTTAACGCCCCGATAATAAAGAAACCCAATGGAAATAACCCCCCTTCCCCCTTCAACCCCAAATTTTTACCCCCAACCGGGGGCTTACAGGGGAAAAGTGTACCGGGGGTTTTATTTTTTACTCCCCTTTTTTCATGCTATAATTTCGTAAATTTCAGGCAGACCTAACATTGAGGAAACTACGTGGGATAAGCGGGGAAAAAACTGTTTGTTTTCCCCCTTGAAAAAATTTTTTTCCCCTTCCCCCTTTTAAAAACCCCGCTTTTAAAAAAATAAAATAAAAATTTTTAAAAAAAAAATTTTAAAAATAAATCAAATATTTTTTTAAAGGGCCCCACAAAATCAGAAAATTTAATTTTTTTAAAAAGTTCGAAAAATAGGGGAAAGGGGGGGAAAAATTTTTTTACCAATGAAACTCAACGGGGCCCTTAAAAAGATAAAATACGTTATTCTCAAACCCCAAATTTTTAAAAAAAAAAAAAATTTTTTTAAATTTTTAATAATTACAAAATTTTAAAAACCCCAAATTTTAAAAAAAACTAAAATCATTTTTGTAACCTCCATACTCTTAATCCTTTATTTTTTTAAAATATAATATAACACACACACACTCAAATTTGCTCAAATGAATGAATTACTCCGAAAAAAAAAAAAAGGGGTTAGTATTTTTTTTTGGGGGGTCTTTTAATACTCAAAAACCCGACGGAATACCAAAACCCCCTTTTTCCCCCAAAGGTTCGCTATGTAAAAAACTATACGAATTTCCCCCTTTTTTTAAAATTTTACCCATTAAAAAAAAAAGGGGAAAAAAAGTTTTCAATCAGGGTTTGTTTTTTCCCATTTTGCCCATTAACTTTCAAAGCACATATTTTACTAAACATAAAAACAAAAATAAATAAATTTAAAAAAAAGCCCCCTTTCAAAATTTAAAAGATTTCAAATTTTCCCCCATTTTTCCCAAAACACTCAGAACTGAGACGATAAAAAAAAAGTTTTCTTTGATATTACAATATAAAAAATTCTAGAATTTACAAACCCGGGGGAAAAAATCAAAAGTAATAAAAAATAAAAATTTTAAAATATGCTTATTTTTCTTTTCCAGTATTTTTCCCCTTAATAACCCCCATATCCCCCCTCTTTCCATACAAAACTTTTGAAGCCCCTTCAAAAGCCCCATTAACATAGCCCTCCACCCCTGATATATCCGTTCCCGGGTTTTTTTAACATTTTCCCGATTCCCCCCCAAAATTTTTACTTCCAAAATAAACCTCCGTAACATCAGAAAAAAATTACCAGTCTAAAAAATTTTCACATTTAAATTTGTCCCAAAACACTTTAAAAAATTTTTTTCATATTTCCTTTTTTTCCCTATTATCTATAATGGATTTTTAATTTTATAAAAAGAAAAGTAAGTGAAAGGTATATATTAAACCGAAAAAAAACCTTTTTTTTAAAAAAATATAAAACCATGTGATATTAAAATTTTAAAAAAAACCCCCCACTTTATTCATGAGGTTATTTTAAAAGATAAAAATAGCTATTGCAAATTTTAAAAAACACTTTCTAATTATAACAAAATTTTCATGTTTATTTTTTTTAAATTCCCAAAATTTTTTTTTTTTTATCGTTTCCTTTTTTCCCCCAGTATAGTGGGTAGACCCCCCCCGCACGTGGGGGCCCCGGGGGCTCCCCGCCGGGGGGAACAAAAATTTTTTAAAAACCCCCTCCCGTTTAAAAAATTTTTAAAAAAATTTTTTTTTCCCGAAACAAAATTTTCCCCAAAACACTTTAAAAAAAAAAAATTTTTTAAGTCATTTTAAAAATTTTTTTTTCTTTAATTTCTGTTTTTTTTAATTTTTTACTTTTTATTTTTAAAAAAAAATTTTTCTGGGGTTTTTTAAATTTTTTTTTAAAAAATCTAAAATATTTTTTAACTTTTTTTAATTTCACTAATTTTTTTAAAAAACAGCCCTTAATTTTTTTTTTGGGCCTTTTAAAAGGTGTTTTTTCCCAAAAAAAAAAAAAATCACAAAAATTTTTTTTTACAGAAAAAAGGTTTTACCCGAATATTTTATTAAAACCCCCCTAAAAGTTTTTTTTAAAAAAAACTTACTCTTTTTACATTTTTTTTTTCTTTCAACAATTCCTGGGATAAAATTTTTTTTTTCCCGATTTTTTTTTTAAATTTTGAAAATATTTTTTAAGGGGAATTTTCATCAAAAAGGGGGGATTTTTAAAATTTTTTGGGTTTTTTCTGTAAGTCACCTTTATTAAATTTAAAAAAAAAAACTTGTAAAAATAAAAAGAAAGTATTAAAAAATTAATTGGGAAAAATATTCCCCTTTTTTTTAAAAATTCTCAAAAGGGTTTTAAAAAAACAAAATACACCCCAAAAAAATTTTTCAAAATAGATCTAAAAATTTTCGCACAAACTTTTTTATTAAAAAAATTTATATTTTTTGGGCCCCTTTTTTCAAAGTTATATAAGGGCCCTTTAAAAAAAAAATATAAATACAAATATAATTCACAAAAACAAATTAACAAGTCCATATAATAAAATCGTCCCCCCCTTTGAAAAAATTTTTATTTCTTCGGGAAGAGGGGAAAAAATTTTTTTTGGGTTTTAAAATAAACTATTTTCCAAACCAACCTTAAATTTAAAATTTTTACCCAAAAAAATAGTGTTTTTCCCGTAATATAAACCATAGTATCTGCTATCCCCGGGGAAATTAAAGCATATCAGTGGCACCCAAAAATAACGCAATAATGTTATTTATTTTAAAACTAAAAAAAATTCCCCGGGGGGCCCCTATGCTGATTTTTTAAAAGGGGGGCTGATTCCAGCATTTTATAAATAAGGGGAATTCTTTTTCAATTTTTCCCGAAAGGGGGCCCATTCTTCCTTTCAATCAAGCAAAACCGGGGGGGTTTTTTTGGGAAAAAAACCCCCAAAAACCCCCATTATTTTTAAATGTCCCCATTCTTCTTAATTTTTAAAGAAAACTACAAGCAGGGGGCACCATAGGGAAAATTTCTCAATTTTTGGGGGGAGGGTTTTTTAAAACGGCCCCTTAAAAAAACTATTTTTGGGGTTTTTTCAAAAATTTTTGGGAACTAGGGGTTTTTAAAAAAAAACCCTTTTTTTCGATCTGGGAAAATTTTCCCAAAAATCCCCCTATCAAAAGCTTTTATACTTTTTTTTTAAAATTTTCTCTTTGTTCACATCCAAAAAAGCAAAATTATTCCCATTTTCTATTTTTACCCCAACAATAAAAGTTATTCTCATTCTCTTCCCTAAATTTCAGGCCCACGCAAATTTTTTGTTCTCTAAAAATTTTAAAATTTTCCTCTTTCCTCGACCTTCATCATGGGGGTATTTCCCAAAAATTTTTTCCCCGTTGGGGAAAAAGATACTGCATCTTGGGGGCAACTCACATGAAAAAAATACCCAAAAACAATTTTTTTTAAAAAAAACACCCCCACGCACTTTTGCACCTTTTTTTTTTTTCCCAAAAAATTTTTATTATTCCTTTACATTTTTTATTTTTTAAAAATTTTTAATATTAAAAGGAAGGTATCACAAAAAAAAAATTAGGGGGAAACCCTTTTTTACACAAAACCCCTTTTCCAATTTGTTTTATCAGTTACACCCCATTCATTTTCAATGACCTCTTATCCTTTAAAACCCTTTTTTTTTTTATCTAGCACCAAACTTCTCTCCATGACTTGGCTGCTTTTAAAAACCGCCATCACATTTGCAGTGGAACTATATTTCCCTTCCCCCCTTCATTTGCCTTTTTAAAATTTAAAACAATACTCCCCATCATTTTTGGGGAAAACCCGCGCATCTGAAAAAGAAAAAGGGGAAAAAAAAATATTTTATGGGGTTTTTTTAAAAAAATTTAAAAATGTTTTTCCCCCTTTTTTTTGAACAACGAATATTTGTAAAAAAGTTTGAAAAAATTTTTGATTTTAAATACCTAAATCCTTTAACAAAATTTTTAAAAAACTTTCCCCGCACTTTAAAAATTGGAAAAAAGCTTATAAAAAACCCTTTTTTTAACCACCCCCACTTTAAAAATTGGATTTCTTTAAAAACATTTTTTACGAATATGCCCGGGTTTTTAAAAAACCCAAAGCCACAAGGGGCCCTACCATTATATTGCCCTTTTTCAATATCGGGGGAAAAAACCCCCTTTCCCAAAAATCCCCGGCCTGGGGGGGCCTTTTAATTGGGCCCTTTTTTAAACCCCCATCTAAACCCCGTAAAAGCCTAAACTTCACTTCTTTTTCCGCTGTCATAATCAAAATTTTTCCTTTCTTTTTTTTTCAGGGTTTTCCCAAACCAAAAAAACCGCGAAAACTCCCTTTTTCAACAAAAAAAACCTAAAAATGTGATTAAATTTGGGGGATAAACCCCTAAACCTTTTAAATTCCCCTTTTTGAACCGTACTCCGACACCCCCCCCATATGTCCCCGGAAATTTTTTTAAAATTAGGGAAAAATTTTTTTTAAAAAGGGGGAAAGTTCCAATCAAATTTCATTAAGGGTGATCAAAAGCACAAAAAAACTAAAAATTTTTTTTAAAAAAAATTTTTTTTACTTAAAAAAACTTATAAGCAAAAAAACCCTTTTTTTAAATATTATTTTACCTTTTTTTTTTTTTTAAATTTTTAAAAAAAAGAAATAATAATATTAAAAATAAAATTTTTTAAATTCATTCAGTCCTTTTTTCCCAATTTTATTCCCCTTCCCCTTCTAATTTTTTTATATATAAATTATAATTCACACACCCAAAAAAAAAAAAACCCTTTATAATCAAAAAAACTT
>JARBHB010000282.1:0-16556 GCA_029891345.1 Dryococelus australis
AGGGGGAGGTAACAGCAATGTACCCAAAATCTTCAACAAGGGGCTGTACCCATCTCCTTTTTTCTCTCACAGTGCTTCCTGTCCAAATGTAGCCCCGGGTTTTTGTTTTTCTTTTTTCGGTAAAGGCCACGCGCGCTGTCTAGCAAGTAACAGCAATGTAGAAATCTTCAACAAGGGTCATGTACCCACCATCCTTTCCCCCTTCAACCCGAAGGTACTCGTCCAAGTAGCATTTTATTTTTGTCGTTTCTCGTACAAGGCACGCGGCTGTTAGCAAGTAACACAAAGTGCCTACATCTTTAACAAGGGTCATGTACTACTCATCCTTTCTCTCACACTGCTGCAGTACTTTCCCAACTGTGCAGTTTATTTCCCAGTGTTTCTCTTTTTAAGGGCCCCGGCGCGTCTGCAAAACAGCAATGTAGCAATCTCAAAAAAGGGCTGTACCCTATCTCCTTCTCTCTCCACTGCTGCAACTCTGTCCCCAAATTGCAGTGTTTTGCCTAGTCGTTTCTGTACAAGGCCACGCGGCTGTCTAGCAAGTAACAGCAAAGTAACCAATTTTTCAACAAGGGGTCATGTCCTATCATCCTTCTTCTCACACTGTCAGTCTCTGTCCAAATGAGCATGTTTTTGCCCCAGTCGTTTCTCGTAAAGGCCCCGGGGCGCTGTTAGAAAAAACAGCAAGTGCCACCTTTCAACAAGGGCATGTACCCTATCCATCCTTCTTCTCACACTGCTGCAGTCTCTGTCCCAACTTAGCAGTGTTATTTTTAGTCGTTTCTTACAAGGCCCGCCGCGCTGTTAGCGTAACAGCAATGTGCCAAATCTTCAACAAGGGTCAGACCCTACTCTCCTTTTTCTCTCTACGCGGCCCTGTCCAAAGGGAGCGGTTTTGCCTGCGTTTCTCGTACGGGGCCACGCGCGCGTCTAGCAAGTAACAGCAATGTACCCAAATCTTCAAAGGGTTTATGACCCTACTCATCCTTCTCTCCCACTGTCGTTCCCTTTCCCCGTTGCGGGTTTTTTGCTAGTCGTTTCTGACAAGGCCACGCGCGCTGAGCAAGTAACAGCAATGTACCAAAATCTTCAACAAGGGGGTACTACTCATCCTTTCCTTCACACTGCTGCATATCTGTCCAACTGTAGCGTTTATTGCCTGTCGTTTCTCTTTGGCCCCGCGCCGCTCTAGCAAGTAACAGCAGTAGCCACATCTTCAAAAAGGGGCAAGTACCCTACTCATCCTTTTCTCTCCAAAGCTGAATACTTGTCCCCCAAAATTAGCAGTGTTATTGCCTAGTCGTTTCCGAAAGGGCCCCCGCGTGTTAGCAAGTAACAGAAAGGCCTACCTCCAACAAGGGTCATGTCCCTACTCCCTTTTCCCCCACACGCTGCAGTACTCTGTCCAATGTAGCAGTTTTATTTCCTAGTGTTTCTCGTAAGGCCCGGCGTGTCTAGCAAAATAACACAATGTAGCCACACTTCAACAAGGGTTTATTTTCCTATCATCCTTCTCTTCCCCACTGCTGCAGTACTCTGTCCAACTGTAGCGGTTATTGCTATCTTTCTCGACAAGGCCACGCGCGCTGTCTAGCAAGGGACCGCATGTGCAACACTTTTAAAGGGCATGAAAACTCTCCCTTCTCTTTTACATGCTGCGTACTTTCCAACTGTGAGTTTTTTTGCCAGTCGTTTCTCGTAAAGGCCCGCGGCTGTCAGCAAGTAAAGCATGTACCAAAATCTTCAAAAAGGGGGCTTTTACCTCTCCCTTTCCCTCCAGGGGCGACCGTCAAAATTTTTGCAGTGTTTTTGCCCTAGTCGTTTTTGTAAAGGCACGCCGCTGTTAGCAAGTAACAATGTTGTACCTTTTTAACAAGGGCTGTCCTCTCTCCTTCTCTCTTCCCCGCTGCGTCCGTCCAACGTGCGTGTTTTTGCCTAGGGCGTTTCTCGTAAAGGGCCCAACCCCGCTGTCTAGCAAGAACAGCAATGTGCCAAATCTTAAAAGGGCATTTCCCATATCCTTCCTTCACACGCTGCAGTACCGTCCAAAGTAGCAGTGTTTTTTCCTGCGTTTCTCGTAAAGGCCACGCGCGCGTTAGCAAGTAAAACAAAGTGCCAAAAAACAAAGGGGGCAGTACCCTACTCATCCTTCTCCTCACATGCTGCAGTACCTTTTCCAACTGTAGCTTTTTTGCCCAGTCGTTTCTCTACAAGCCACGCGCGCTGTCTAGAAGTAACAGCAATGTAGCCACATCTTCAAAAAGGGGTCATGCCCTACCATCCTTCTCTCTCCATGTGCAGTACTCTGCCAACTTAGCAGGGTTTTTTGTTTGTCGTTTCTCGTACAAAGCCACGCGCGCTGGTCTATCAAGTAACAGCAATGTTAGCTACATTTCAACAAGGTCATGTACCCTACTCATCCTTCTCTTACACTGCTGCAGTACTCTGTCCCACTGTAGCAGTGTTATAGCCTAGTCGGTTTCTCGTACAAGGCACAGCGATGTCTAGCATGTAACTGCAATGTATCCAAATCTTCAAACAAGGTCATGTACCCTACTCATCCTCTCTTCTCACACCTGCTGCTGTACTTGTCCAACTGTAGCGAGTGTAATTGCCTAGACGTTTCTGTACAAGGGCAAACGCGCGCTGTCTAGCAAGTAACAGGCAATGTAGCCTGACATCTTCAACAAGGGAAATGTACCTACCTCATCCTTCTCTCTCCACTGCTGCCGTACTCTGTCAAACTGTAGCAGGTTTTTTGCCTAGTCGTTTCTGTAGAAGGGCAGCGGGCTTCTTGCAGAGTAACAGCAATGTAGCTACTTCTTCAACAAGGGGTCATGTTAACCCTATCATCCTTCTCTCTCACACTGTACAGTACTCTGTCAACTGTAGCAGTGTTATTGCTTGTTCGTTTCTCGAACAAGGCAACGCGCGCTGTCTAGCAAGTAACTGCAATGAGCTACATCTTCAACAAGGGAAAATGTACCCTACTCATCCTTCTCTCTCACACTGCTGCCGTTTACTCTGTCCAAACTATAGCAGTGTTATTGCTAGTCGTTTCTTTCGTACAGGGCCGGGCGCTGATCTAGCAAGTAACAGCATGTAAGCTACATCTTCAAAAAAAGGCATGTACCCTACTCATCCTTCTCTCTCACACTTGCTGAGGTACTCTGTCCAATGTAGCAGTGTTATTGCCTAGTCGTTTCTCGTAGAAGGCCCACGCGCGCTGGCTGTCTAGCAAGTACAGCAATTTAGCCAACATCTTAACAAGGGTCATGTACCTACTCATCCTTCTCTTCTCACCACGTGCTGCAGTGCAGTCTTTGTCCAACTGTCGGCAGAGTTATTGCCTAGTCGTTTCTCGTAGAAGGTACGCGCGCAGTTCTAGAAGTAACAGCAATGAAGCCAACATCTTCACACAAAGGGGGGGATTCATGTACCCCTACTCATCCTTCTCTCTCACACTGCTTGAGTACTCTGTCCAACTGCAGCAGTGTTATTGCCTAGTCGTTTCTTGTACAAGGAACAACGCGCGCTGTTAGCAAGTAACAGCATTGTAGCCTACATTTCAACAAGGGTCATGTCCATACGCATCCTTTCTCTTCACACAGTGCAGTACTTGTCCAACTGTAGCAGGTTTTTTTGCTAGTTGTTTCTCGAAGAAGGCCAAACGCGCTTGTTTAACGCAGGTAACAGCAATGTAGCCACTCGTCAACAAGGGTTAATGTACCTATCATCCTCTCTCTCTCACACTTGCTGCAGTACTCTGGTCCAAATGTAGCAAGTGTTATTTGCCTGAGTCGTTTCTCGTACAAGGCCCACGGCGCTGTCTAGCAAGTAACAGCAATGATCGCCATACATACTTCAAAAAGGCCATGTACCCTTATCATCCTTCTCTTACATGCTGCAGTAGCTCTGTCACGGTAGCAGTGTTCATGCCTAGTCGTTTCTCGTAGAAGGCCACGCGCGCTGTCTAGCAAGTAACAGCAATGTAGCCAACTCTTCAACTAGGGTCATGTACCTACTCATCTTCTCTCGCACACTGCGTGCAGTACTTTGTCAAACAGTAGCAGAGTTATTGCTAGTCGTTTCTCGCTAGAAAGGTCACGCGCGACTGTTAGAAGTAACGCATATGAGAACATATTAACACTGTTCATGTACCTAATCACCTTCTTTCTCACACTGCTGCTGTACTTGTCCAACTGTCGCAGTGTTATTGCCTAGTGTTTCTCGTAGAGGCCACGCGCGCTGTCTAGCAAGTAACAGCAATGTAGCCAACATCTTCAACAAGGGTCTCAAGTACCCTACTCATCTTCTCTCTCACACTGGCTGCAGTACTTTGTCCAAACTGTGCAGAGTTATCTCTTCCACTGTGCATATTGTCCAAAATGTTTTGTGTATTTCCCAGTCGTTTTCGTAAAGGCACGCGCGTGTTGAGTAACGTTTTGCCACTCTTAACGGGTATGACCCCAATTTCCTTTCTTTACATGTGGTTTTTGTAAATTGCAGTTTTTTTGTGTCGTTTTGTAAAGGGGCCCCGCGTTCAGCAAATAAAGCAATGTAGCAAATCTTCAAAAAGGGGCTGTACCTACTCATTCTTCTCTCTCCCCCGTGATACTTGTCAAATTTGGTGTTTTGTAGTGTTTTTCTCAAGGCCCCGCGCGCTGTTAGCAAATACAAACAATGGCCTAAAATTAAAAGGGCCCCGTAAACCTATATTTTCTCTCACATGCTGCAGTCCCTTTTCCAACTGAGCGTGTTTTGCCTAGTGTTTCTGTACAAGCCCGGCGCTGTCTAGAAGTAACAGAAAGTGCCCATCTTAACAAGGGTAATTATCATTTTTTCACAGTGAGTACCTGTCCAATGTAGCCGTTTTTGCCAGTGTTTCTCTAAAGACGCGCGCTGTTAGCAAGTAACAGCAAAGTAGCAAAATTTTCAACAAGGGCTCCCTATATTTCTTTCCCCTGTGGGTACTTGTCCAACTGTAGATGTTTTTGTGGTTTTTGTAAAAGGCACGGGGTGTTGCAAAGGGAAAGCAAGTGACACTTAAAAAAGGGTAGTACTACCTTTTTCTTCACCCTGCTGCATTCTGCCCAAAAGTACAGTGTTATTTCCTAGTCTTTCTCGTCAAGGGCCCGCGCCTTTCTAGAAGTAAAGCAAAGTAGCAAAATCTTCAAAAAGGGGAGTCCCCCCTATCCCCTTTTTTCACATGGCGTATCTGTCCAATGGATGTTATTGCTGTCGTTTTTGTAAACCCCGCGGTTAGCAAGTAACAAAATGTAGCCACACTTAAAAGGGGTTTTCCCCCTCATTTTCTTCCCCTGTGCGTTTGTCAAAAGTAGCGTGTTTTGTGGGTTTTGTAAAGGCACGCGCTGTCTAGCAAGTAAAAAGCGTAGCCACTCTTTAAAAGGGTTTTTACCCTATCTCCTTTTTACAGTGCGTATCTGTCAATGTAGAGTGTTTGTAGTGTTTCTCGTAACCGCGCCTGTTAGCAAGTAAAAGCAATGTAGCCCACATCTTAAAAAGGTATGTCCCCCCATTTCTTCACACTGGCAAATGTCCAACTGTAGCGTGTTATTGTGTCGTTTTCGTAAGGCCAAAGGCGTGTCTAGCAAGTTTAAAAAAGAATGTAGCAACATCTAACAAGGGTAGTATTTCTTTCCTCTAATGTGCAGTACCGCAAAATGTAGCGTGTTTTTGTTTTGTTTTGGGAAAACCCGCCCGGGGTTTGCAAGTAAGAATGTAGCCATCTTCAAGGGTTGTACCTACCTCTTTTTTAATGTGGTACTCTGTAATTGAGTGTTTTTTGCCCAGTCTTTTTGTACAAGGCCCCCGCGCGCGTTTGCAAGTAAAGCAAATTAGCAAAAACTTTTCAAGGGCCTGTATATCACTTCTCTCCATGTGCATACGTCCCAAAGGGGCAGTGTTATTGTAGTCGTTTTCGACAAGGCCCCGCCGTGTCTGAAGAAAAAGAAGTGCCAATTTCAAAAGGGGAATTACCTACTATCCCTTTTTTAACTGCTGCAGTTTGTCCAATGTAGAGTGTTTGTAGTGTTTTTGTAAAACCCCCCGCTGTTGCAAGAACAGAGTAGCCTACATCTTTAACAAGGGATGACCCCCATCCTTTCTTTTCCATGCTACTTGTAAAAGTAGGTTTTATGTAGTCGTTTTCTACGGGCCCCGGGGTTTAGAAAATAACGCATGTGCTACATTTAAAAGGGTTTAAAATTATCTTCTTTCACATGGCAGTCCTGAACTTGATTTATTGCCCGTCGTTTTTAAACCGCGGGTCTAGAAGTAAAGAAGTAGCTAATCTTCAAAAAAAGGGCATGTACCTATATTTTCTTCCATGTGCATCTCTGTCCAAAATGTGGGCGTTTATTGTAGTCGTTTTGTAAAGGCCCCGGCGTGTCAGAAAATAACGCAAAGTAGAAATTTCAAAAAGGGTCTGTACCCCAATCTTTTCTCACCTGCTGAATATTTTTTCCCCAAAGTGCAGGTATTCTAGTCGTTTCTCGTAAAGGCATGGGGGCTGTTTTAGAAGTAAAGCAATGTAGACATCTTCAACAAGGGGGAGTACTTATTTCTCTTCCATGTGCAGTACTTGTCAAAATGTTTGCAGTTTATTGTAGTCGTTTGTAAAGGCCCCGGTGTTTAGAATAACAGCAAAGTAGCCAATCTTCAAAAGGGTCATGACCCTATCTCCTTCTTTCACCTTGCGTATTTCCAAATTGAGTTTTTGCCTGTCGTTTCTTTTAAAGGCCACCGGGGTGTTGAGGGAAAACAATGTGTAAAATTAACAGGGTATTACCCCATTTTCTTTACACTGCTGCATCTTGTCAACTGTGGTGTTTTGCTAGGTTTTTTAAAGGGCGCGGGGGTCTAGCAAGAAAGCTGTGAATCTTCAAAGGGTTGTACCTACTATCTTTCTTCCCCTTTCCGTATTGTCAACTTAGCAGTGTTTTTGCTAGTCGTTTTGTAGAGGCCAGGGCCTGTTAGCAAGTAACGCCTGTAGACATTTAAAAGGGTTGTAACTATATCCTTTCCTTACACTGCGAGTCCTGTCCCAATGTAGCAGTGTTATTTTTAGTCGTTTTCGTACAGGCCCCGGGTGTCTAGTAAATAACAGCAATTACACATCTTTAACAGGGCTTACTATCATCCCTTTTCCCCTCACATGCTGCAGTATTGTCCAATGTGAGTGTTTTTCTAGTCGTTTTCGTAAAAGGCCCCCCGGGGGCGCTTTTTTGGGGCAAAAGTAACACCCAATGTAGCAAAAATTTTTAAAAAAAAAAGGGGGGGGGGCATGTCCTCCCTCATCTTTTCTCCCCACTGCTGCAGTTTTTTGTCAACTGTACCCCGTGTTATTGCTAGCGTTTTGGGAAAAAGGCCCCCGCGCCTTCAGCAAGTAACAGCTTTTAGCACATCTTCAACAATTATGTACCCTATCATTTCCCCCCCCACTGTGCATACTTGTCCCAAATGTGAGTTTATTGCTAGTCGTTTTGTAAAGCCCGGCGTGTTTGCAAATAAGATGTGCCCACATTTAAAAAAGGGGCAGTACCCTACTTCTTCTCTCTCATGGGGCGTACTTGTAATGTAGCAGTTTATTGCCCAGGCGTTTCTCTAAAGGCCCCCGCGTGTCTAGAATAAAGATGTGCCACATTTAACAAGGTCTGTACCCCTTATCCCTTTTTTTCCCTGTGATACCTGTCAATGTCAGGTTTTTGCTATGTTTCTGTAAAGGCCACCGTTTTCTAGCAATAAAGCATGTAGCCAAATCTTCACAGGGTATGTACCCATCATCCTTCTCTCTACATGCTGCAGTACTTTTTAATGTTAGCATGTTATTGCCTAGTTTTCTGTACAAGGCGCCGCGTTGCAAATAACAGCAAGTAGAAAATCTTTAAAAGGGGGCTGTACCTACTATCCTTCTCTCCATGTGCTTTCTCTGCCCTGTAGAGTGTTATTTTAGTGTTTTGTACAACCCCGGGGTTCAGAAGTAACGCAAATTTGCCATTTAACAAGGGTATGACCCCATATCCCTTTTTCCACTGTGATCTGTCCATGTAGAGGTTTTTGCTAGTGTTTCTGGAAAGGGAGCGCGTTGTTTACGCAATGTAGCAATTTCAACAAGGGCATGACCCCCTCATCCCTTTTTCTCCACTGTGCATCTTGTCAATGTCATGTTTTGTGTCGTTTTGTAGGGGAGCGCGTGTTAGCAAGTAAAAGCAAGTAGTATCTTCAACAAGGGTATGACCCCATCTCTTTTTCCCATGTGCAGTATTGTCCAAAAAGTGAGGTTTTTGCTGTCGTTTTGTAAAGGCCCCGGGGGCTGTCTACAGTAACAGCAATGTAGCAATTTCAAAAAGGGTCTGTAATATCATCCTTCTCTTACACGCTGCAGTTTTCCAAAATGTGAGGTTTTTTGCTGTCGTTTCTCGACGGGCCGCGCTGTTAGAATAACGAAAAGGCCAAAATCTTTAACAAGGGTCATGTTTCCCCATATCTTCTCTTACACTGTGCAGTACTTGTCCAACTGTGCAG
This sequence comes from Dryococelus australis, assembly GCA_029891345.1. NCBI lineage: Eukaryota > Metazoa > Arthropoda > Insecta > Phasmatodea > Phasmatidae > Dryococelus > Dryococelus australis. Next base: position 8,548 of record JARBHB010000282.1, read on the forward strand.
GTTAATTTCTAGTCGTTTCTCGTCCCCCGGCCGCGGTGTCTAGAGTAAAAAAAACACTTAAAACAACCCCTTTTACAAAAAAAAAAAAAAAAAAAAAAAAAAAAAACCCTTTTTAAAAAAAAAACACACAAAAAAAAACCCCCAAAAAAACGTAAAAAAAACACCCCCCCAAAAAAAATCAGATGTGAAAAAGGATGTAATTTTTTTCAGGCCCTTGTTTTGAAGGATGTAGGCTTCACTTTAAAAAATGTAAACCCCTTTGTTTCCAACGTGCATACTTTTCAAAGTAGGGGAAGAGGTTTTAAAGGGCAGCGTGTAGAGGAAGATGAGTTTAAAAAGGGCATTCCCTCCTTTTTTTAAGTGAGTACTTTCCCCGTAGCATGTTTTTGTGTCGTTTTGAAAGGCCCCCGCCTGTTAGAAGTAACGCAATGTGTACATTTCAAAGGGAGTACCCCACTTCCTTTTTCTCCCTGTGAGTATTGTCCAACTTAGAGTGTATTTTGTGTTTCTGTAAAACCCCGCGCGCTTTTAGAAGTAAAAGCAAATGTAGCTACTCTTCAACAAGGGCATGTACCCCATATTTTTCTCCACTCTGCAAGTACTCTGTAACTGTAGCAGTGTTATTCCCAGTGTTTCTGTACAAGGCACGCCGTGTTTGCAATAAAGCAAAGTAGCACTCTTCAACAGGGCATGACCTATATCCTTTCTTCACTGCTGCCCGTCTCGTCCACTGACAGTGTTTTTGCCCGTCGTTTCTGTTAAGGCCGGGTTTGCAAGTAAAGCAAGTAGCCAAAATCTTCAACAAGGGTCTGTACCCCATCATCTTCTCTCTCCAAAAGTGCGTACTCTGTAACTGTAAGTGTTTTGCCCAGTGTTTCTGAAAGGCCAAAACGGTGTCAGCAAGTAACAGAATGTGCCACATCTTTAAAAAGGGATTTACCCTAATCTTTCTTCTCCACTGCTCGCTCTGTCACTGTAGAGTGTTATTGCCTAGTGTTTTTCGTAAAGCGCCTGTTTTAGCAAGAAAAGCAATGTAGCTACCTTTAAAAAGGGCTGTACCCTTTTTATCCCTTTTCTTCCATGCTGCAGTACTTGTCCAATGTGAGGTTTTTTTGTAGTCGTTTCTGTAAAGGCCCGCGCGTGTTGCAGTAACAGAATGTTGCTAATCTTCAAAGGGGCTTACTTTTCATCCTTCTTCTACCGCTGCTACTGTCAAAATGTCAGGTTTTGCCCGTGTTTTCGTACGGCACGCGCGTGTTGAAGTAAAAGCAAAGTGCCACACTTTAAAAAGGGTCATGTCCCCATATCCTTCTCTTTTAACTGCTGCGTACTTTTAATGTAGCAGTGTTTTGCTATGTTTCCCTTAAGGCCCCCCCGTGTCTGCAAGTAACAGCAATGTGCCCCTTCAAAAGGGTTTTATATTTTCTCTCTCCATGCTGAGTAACCCCGTCCAAATGTGCAGGTTTTGCCCAGTTTTTGTAAAGGCCCCCGGCTGTTGCAATAACAGCAAGTAGCCCAAAAACTTAAAAGGCAGACCCTATCATCCTTCTCTACATGCTGCGACTGTCCAAGTAGCAGTGTTTTTTCTAGTGTTTTCTCAAAGGGCCCCGGGGTGTTAGAAAATAACAGCAATTACCTCTTCAAAAAAGGGGCATGTACTACTATCCCCTTTTCCCCTCCCCGCTGCGTATTCTGAATGAGCATTTTTGTAGTTTGTTTCTCAAGGCCGGGCTGTTAGAAGTAAAAGCAATGTAGCCCTCATCTTCAACAGGGGGTTTTACCCCACTTCCTTTTCTCTCACACTGTGCAGTACTTGTCCCCTTTTTAGGGTTATTGATAGTCGTTTTCGTAAAGGCCCGCGTGTTACAAGAACAGCAAGTAGACATCTTCAACAAGGGTTAGTCCCTCATTTCTCTTCCCTGAGCGTACTTGTCCCCTTAGCGTTTTTTTTTTTAGTCTTTTTTGACAAGGGACGCGCGTGTTGGAGTAAAGAATGTAGCCCCCCTTTAAAAGGGGCATGTACCCAAAATTCCCTTTTTCTCACACTGGCAGTTCTGTCAACTGTACAGTTTATTGTAGTGTTTCTCTAAAGGGCCCGGCGCTGTTTTGAAGTAACAGCAAAGAGCCACATCTTCAAAAGGGTCATGTACCCTCTCACTTCTCTTCACTGTGCATACTCGTAAAATGTTGCGTGTTATTGTAGTGGGGTTTTTCGTAAAACACGGCGCTGTTAGCAAGTAAAAAGAATGTACCAATTTCAAAAGGGTATTCCTATCATCCTTCTCTTAAATGGCAGTACTTGGAAAATTAGGGTTTTGCCGGGGTTTTGGTAAACCAAAAGCGTGTTAGCAAGTAAGCAAAGTTGAATCTTTAAAAGGGCTGTACTACTTTTTTCTCACCTTTTCAGTATTGAAATGTAGCAGTTTATTGTGTCGTTTTCGTAAGGCCCGGGGCGTGTTAGCAAGTACGAATGTGACTCTTAAAAGGGTTTTACTACTTCCTTTCTTCACATGCGCAGACTTGTCCAAATGTAAGTTTTTGCCTGTCGTTTTCTTTAAAGCCGCGCGCTGTTAGCGTAACAGAATGTAGAATTTCAACAAGGGTATGTCCATATTTTCTCTTCACATGGCGTACTTGTCCACTGTGCGTTTTTTGCTAGTCGTTTTGAAAGGAGCGCCTTTAGCAAGAAAGATGTGCAAAATTAACAAGGGTCAGTACCCTATACCCTTTTTCTTTCCCCTTCTGGATTGTCAAGTAGCAGGTTTTGCTAGTGTTTTTAAGGCCAGGCGTGTCTAGAAAAAGCAATGTAGCCCAATCTTCAACAAGGGCATGACCCCATCATCCTTCTCTCCCTGCGAGTTCTGGCCAAAAGTAGCAGGTTTTTGCCCAGTGTTTCTCGAAAGGCACGCGCTGTTGCAGTAACGCAAAGTTGCCAAAATTTCAAAAAAGGGCAGTACCTATCACCCTTTTTCTCCATGCTGCGTATTGTCCGTAAATTTTATTGCAGTGTTTGAAAGGCCCCGCCGTGTTAGCAAGTAAAGCTGTGAATTTCAAAAGGGGCTTACCCCATCTCCTTTTTCCCTTTACCTGCTGCAGTATTGTCCAAGGGGAGTGTTATTCTGTCGTTTCCGTTTAAACCCGCGGCTGTTAGAAATAAAAGCAAAGTAGCCCAAAACTTTAACAAGGGGCATGTCCCCCCTCATCCCTTTTCTCTACATGCTTTCAGTACTTGAACTTAGGTGATTTTAGTGTTTCTGTACAAAGGAGGCCCCTGTCTGAATAAAGCAATGTGTACATTTTAAAGGGTCATGATTTTCATCTTCCTTCCCCTCTGAGTTTGTCAACTTTGCAGTGTTTTGTAGTGTTTTCGTAAAGGAGCGCGTTCTAGCAAGTAAAGCAATGTGAAATTTCCAAGGGTCTGACCTATCATTTTCTCTTTTTACATGTGCGTACTTGTAACGTTCAGTGTTATTGTAGTGTTTCTCGAGAAGGCCCGCGCGTTTGAAGTAACGAAATGTGTACATTTCAAAAAGGGATTTACCTACTCATCTTTTTTTTCTCACACTGCTGCATATTGTCCCAAAATGTAGGTTTTTTGCTGTTTTTGTAAACCGGCGTGTTAGAAATAACGCAATGAGCCTACACTTAACAAGGGCTGTAATAACCCTTTCTCCCAATGCGCAGTATCGAAATGTAGCAGTGTTATTGTAGTCGTTTTCGTAAAGGCCCCGCGCGTGTTAGCAGTAACAGCAATGTGCATCTTCAAAAGGGCATTACCCCACTCATCTTTCTTCAATGGGTACTCTGTCAAATTAGCAGTGTTTTGTAGTGTTTCTTAAAGGGCCACCGCGGTTAGAAGTAAAAGCAAAGTGCCTAATTTTTCAAAATTTCATGTACCCCCAAACCCTTTCTCTCCATGTGCAGTATTTAATTTTGCGTTTTTTTGCCTGTCGTTTTTTCGTAAAGGCCGCGCGTGTCTAGCAAGTAAAGCAATGTGCACTTTCAAAAAGGGGATGTATATCATCTTCTCTCTCCACTGCAGTACTTGTAAATGTAGCGTGTTATGCCCAGTCGTTTTGTACAAGGAGGGTGTTTGAATAACCCATGTGCAATCTTAACAAGGGCTGACCCTTATCCTCTCTCACATGCTGCAGTACTCTGTAAAAAGTGCAGTGTTATTGTAGTCGTTTCTTCAAAGGCCCCCGCGCTTTAGCAAAATAACAGCAAGTCCAAATCTTAAAAAAGGGCTGTATTCACTTCTTCCCCCACCGGCAGTATCTGTCAATGGGCTGTTTTGTAGCGTTTCTCTAAAAGGGCCCGCGCGTGTCTAGAAGTAAAAGCAAATGTAGCCACTTTCAACAAGGGGTGTCCCCATCTCCTTCTCTTCAATGTGCAGTATCTTTAATGTGCAGTGTTTTTGTAGTCGTTTTTGTAAAGGCCCCGGGTGTTAGCAAGTAAAAGAATGTAGCCTTTTAAAAGGGATGCCCCAATCTTCTTTCACTGTGCAGTCTTGTCCAACTGGCGTGTTATTGCCTGTGTTTTGTACAAGGCCACGGCGTGTTAGAAGTAACGCAATGTAGAAAATTTCAAGGCATGTTATCATCTTCTCTCCCATGCCAGTCTCTGTCCAACTTGGGGTTTTGTGTCGTTTTTGTAAAGGCCGCGCCCCTGTTAGCAAGTAAGAATGTGCCCATTTCAAAAAAGGGAGTCCCCACTCCTTCCTTCACTCTGCGTACTTTGTAAAATTAGATGAAAGTGTCGTTTTTTAAAGGCCCCCGGGCTGTCTAGCAAGTAAAGCAAGGCCATTTAAAAAGGGGATTACCCCATCATCCCTTTCTCTACATGCTGCGTCCGTCCAAAATGTAGGTGTTATTGCTGTGTTTCTGTAAACCAGCGGTGTTACAAGTACGAAATTAGCCAACTTCAACAAGGGGTTTCCACTACCCTTTTTTAGCTGCAGTTCTGTCCCAATGTAGGTGTTTTGAGTCGTTTTTTTAAAGGGCGCGTGTTAGAAGAACAGAAAGTGCTAACTTCAACAAAGGGTATTACCCCTTTTCCCCCCCTTTCCCCAAATGTGCATCTGTAAGTGCAATTTTTGCTGTGTTTTTTGTAAAGGCCCCGCGCGTGTTAGCAAGTAACAGCATGTGTAATCTTTAACAAACTGTTACCTTATCTTCTCTCACACTGTGCAGTACTCTTCCCAAATGTAGCGTTTTTTGCCCAGTTTTTTAAAAGGGCCCCCCCTGTTGCAAAAAAAAGCAAGTTGCCAAATCTTTTAAAAAGGGTATGTCCTATATTTCTCTTCAATGTGCAGTCCTTCCAAAATGTAGCGTTTTATTGCCCAGTCGTTTTTTGTAAAGGCACCCGCTGTTTGAATAAAGCAATGTAGCCACATCTCCAAAAAAGGGTCATGCCCCACTATCCCTTTCTTAATGCTGAGTTTGTCAATGACGTGTTATTGCTGCGTTTTTTAAGGCCCGGGCGTGTTAGCAAGTAAAAGCAAAGAGCCAATCTTCAAAAAGGGTCTGTATATCTCCTTTCCTTCCCCGTGCAGTACTTTTCAAGTTCAGTGTTTTTGTGGTTTTTTTGGAAGGCCAGCGCGGTCTAGCAAGTAAAAGCAAAGTGTTACATTTCAAAAGGGCTTACCTATCATTTTTTTCCCATGTGCAGTACTTGTCCCTTAGAGTGTTTTGTAGTCGTTTTTAAACACGCGCGTGCTAGAAAGTAACAGAATGTAGACTTTAAAAAGGGGCATGATACTATTTTCCTTTTCACATGCTCGTATTTTAATGTAGCAGTGTTTTTGCCCAGTGTTTCTCGTAAAGGCCCCCGGCGTTTTGAATTTCAGAAGTGTACATTTTAAAAAAGGGGCATTACCTACTCCTCCTTTTCTCTCACATGCGGTACTTGTCCCAATGTGCAGTTTATTGAAAGGTTTTTAAAGGACGGCGTGTCTAGCAAGTACGCAATGTGCCCATTTTCAAAAAAGGTATGTAAACCCACTCTTTCTTCCCCTGTGATATTGAAAAGTGCAGTGTTTTTGTAGTCGTTTTGTACAAGGGCCCCGGCGTTCTAGAAATAACGCAATGTAGTACATCTTAAAAAGGGCATGTTTCCTACTCATCCTCTCTCTACTGTGCAGTACTTGTCAAAATGTAGCATGTTTTGTAGTCTTTTCGTAAAGGCACCGTGCTAAAATAACAGCAATGTAGCCCACTTACAAAGGGCATGTATATCCCTTTTTACATGTGATATTTCCAAGTAGCAGTTTATTTTAGTGTTTCCTCAAGGGGACGGGTGTTAGAAAAAAACGAATGTAGCCCCAAATTTCAAAGGGTCATTCTACCATTTTCCTACACGCTGCGATCTGTCCAATGTAGCGGTTTTTTGCCGTGTTTTTTAAAGGCCCGGGTGTCTAGCAAAATCACAATGTAGCCCATTTCAAAAGGGCATGCTACTTCCTTTTTCAACTGGATCTCTGTCAACTGTGCATGTTATTGTAGTCGTTTCTCTAAGGAGCGCTGCTAGCAAAATAACAGCAAAGTGCCCCATCTTCAACAAGGGTCGTACCCCATATCTTTTTTCCAAAAGTGGTACTCTGTCCATGTAGAGGTTTTTTTAGCTTTCTCGTAAAGCCCGGCTGTTAGAAGTAACAGAAATTTGCCCCCAAACTTCAACAAGGGTATGTACCCCATCTCTTTCTTCAATGTGCAGTACTTGGGCCATGTAGCTGTTTTTTTGCCCGTGTTTTGTAAAGGCACGCGGTGTCAGAAATACACAAAATGACTTTTTAAAAAGGGTATGTACTTTCCTTTTTTCCCCACATGTGCAGTATTGTCCAACTGTAGCAGGTTTTGTGTGTTTTCGTAAGGAGGCGCTGTTAGCAAATAAACAATTAGACATTTAAAAGGGTCAAGTACCCCCCTATCCTTTCTTCCACTGTGGTATTGTCAATGTAGAGTGTTTTTTCCCAGGTTTTCGTAAAGGCCCGGCGCTTTAGAAAATAACCCCTTGTAGACTTTCACAGGGGGGTACCCTATATTTTCTCCCGTGCAGTATTGAATTCAGGTTTTTGCCCTTGTTTTCGAAAAAGGCCCGCCCTGTTAGCAAATAAAGCAAGTAGCAAATCTTCAACAAAGGGAGTACCCCACTACCCTCTCCCTGTGCAGTACTTGTCCAAAAGTTGCGGTTTTTGCCTAGTCTTTTTCTAAGGAAACGCGTGTCTACGTCAGCAAAGTAGCCCCCCTTTAAAGGGATGCCCTATCCCTTTCTTCACCTTTCAGTACTCGTCCCGTGCAGGTTTTTTGTGTCGTTTTGAAAAGGCCAGCGGTTCAGCAGGGACAGAAAGTAGCCCCAAAATTTAACAAGGGTATTACCTACCATTTCTTCCACATGTGCATATTGTAATGTAGCAGGTTATTGTGTCGTTTTTGTAAAGGCCACGCCGTGTCACAAAACAGAATGTAGCCAAAAATCTTCAAAAAGGGGGGCAGTTTTCATTTCTCTTCAAGTGCAGTCTTTTCCAAAATGTGCAGTGTTTTTGCCCGTGTTTTTCGTCAAACCCGCGCTTCTAGAAATAACCAAGTGCCCACTTTAAAAAGGGCTTCCCCATATTTCTCTTCAATGGCTATCTGTCAACTGTAGCAGTGTTATTCCCCGTCGTTTTGTTTAAAAAACCCGGCGCTTTCGCAAAGTAAAGCAATGTGCCCCCTTAAAAGGGTTGTACCTTACTTCTTTTTTACATGCTGCAGTACTTTCAACTGTAGCATGTTTTGCCCGTCTTTCTGTTAAAAGGCCCCGCCGTGTTGAAGTAAAAGAAGTAGAATCTTAAAGGGGCAGACCCCATACCTTCCTTTAAATGTGCGAATTTTAAAATTACAGGGTTTTGCTAGTTTTTGTAAAGGCACGGCGTTTTGCAAGTAAGAATGTAGCACACTTTAACAAAGGGGCATGTTACTCATTTTTCTCTCCTGTCGTATCTGTAATGTGCAGTGTTATTTTAGTCGTTT
>JARBHB010000283.1:0-16540 GCA_029891345.1 Dryococelus australis
TAAAGTAAATGGTAGCAGTGAGGAAGGGTTTGGTTTACTTTTTGAAGTTTCGGCACAACCATTTGCTATTTGCCATCAAAATTAGATTAGAGAAAATGTGTAATAAACGCCTCAAGAAACTTACGTGGTTAAAAAGTATTGTAACTTCAAATCCTACAAAAACGTCCATGTTTGAATCGTGGCTATTGGCAGAAAAAGCGAGTATAATTTCGAAACACGGCAATTTGAAGCATGCGCAGCTGTTAACGAGCCCACTCTACCCCGTTTTCTCTCTTACAAGTAGAAATAAACCCTCTGCCCTGGTTAAAAAAGCGTACTCACGTGCAGATTGGTGGCTGAACGCAACTTGCGGCGGAGGCCAACACAAAGCCGCCAGCAGCAGAGAACACTGGAGCTCGTCGTCTCCATGTCCGGCTCGGGTGAGCGAACAGTGTGGGTCGTCTGCAGAGCGGGCGCCCCGAGCGCCTTTTATACTCGCGTCCCCGCCCCAACGCGAGTGAGTGGTCAGGACGGGGGGGGGAGGGAGCCCGCCAGGGGTTCGCCCGCACAAGCAACACCTTCACCGCCGCAAGCATTGGACCGTCGGGATTTTTTCCACGCCGAGCATCGCAGAAACTCTTCTCAGATCCGGGGAAACGAATCACAGCGAGCGCGGGAGGGTGCCGCGCGCGTTTCTTCGTACGGAAACTGCAGACGCGCCATCGCTCCCGAAATACAATTCGCAAGGCGGGCAGGCAACCAGCAGACAGTCTCCTGTTTTTCAGACGAAAACCTATGTGAACTGGGTTTTTTTACGCCCCGCCGTTAATGCACGGGGGAAGTATGGTCAGGGGCATACGGGCCCTTCCACGTTTCGCTAGTTCATCGGATCACTTCGCGGGTTTGGTGTCAGAGTCCCCCTCTATGCATCTTGACCGTGTCCTCGGAAAACAAACACCTGTAGCAGTCTGGCTTTCTCCCCTAAAGTAACCTTTAGGGAAAATTGTTCATCAACGCGCCTTTATGGTTTTACCAACTTGTCGTCGGTAACTGGTTTTTTCAGAGTGAGTGCGCATAGAAAAGTATAAAATGGTTTTTGATATAAAAGTAATAGGTTTTCCTACACCTTTTTTAAAATATAATATTGGAGAGCGAAGAGAATTGGGCTACCTACTAGGCGCTCGAATTGTGTTGCAGGTGTATTGGGGATTCGTTTTTTTTTTTTATTTTACAAAACTATTCCACGTGCGCCATGTGCTAATTTACGAAAAGAAAAACAACTTCAGGCGAAGACGTAATGACGTTTACCAAGAACCACTGGCCGGCGCGTTATAAGCACTAATTCAAAGTCCTTCCAACCATATCTAAAGAAAAAGAATTTTCTGTGTGCCGTTATGTCAAAACTGCTCACTGGATCTACGTAAAATATCAGATACAATTCTGTATTGAACTTTGGATCAGAACTTTTCCAGGAGTTAAATAATATGGTTTCCACCGCTTAAAGGTCCCATAGAAAAAAAATTGGTTCTTCAAGAAGCTTGGGGCTATTTTAAATGCTTCACGCATATTTGGCGATGGGGGCCCAAAAATTTAAAATTTGTTGGTGCCCAGTGTTCCCTTGGCGTTCGTTCCTTCCTGTGCATGTCCGCCGTAGTTAGGCGGCCCCCCTTTAAACATCGAGGTCCTTGGGAGAGCCGGAACGAAGGGCAACGGGGAAAAAAAATCCCCAGAAAAAATCCGCCGAGCAAACGGCATCCGTCCAGCACGAATTACAAAAGCGGAAAAATCAGGGGACGCCCCGTCGGGGATCAAAACCCGGTTCGAAAAAAAGGGGGAGGAAGTAGTCTAACCACTAAAACCCAACTGTACCCCAAAACCCCTAATATATCAATTTGCCTTTTATTACCCCCCTGGTTTTTTTTTTTTCTGTCGGTTATTCAGAGGAAATAAAGGGGCGGGGGAACATCTAACAAGGGTGGAAAAGGTGTATGAGTTTTGTTTATTTAGCGACAATAAATCAATACAACAGTTTTCTGAAAAACCTTAATTGCGACAAGAGGGGTAAATAAACATTCTTTGGTGCAGTATTTCCCCTTTAAGGTAGAAAAATGAGTTCCTTTAAAAAAAATAGAAAACCCCCCATTACTTAATTTGTCAAAATAAGGTACGACCTTTTAAGTTGCGAAATGAAAAAAAGGAAAGCTTTATATTTTTTAACGCAAAATATTTTTCTAGAATTTAAATTTAAATTTAAATTCCCCTTAAAAAATTATGAATAAAACCAGTATTAAAAAAAAACTTAACTTGGTTCAATTTCTGAAATACTTAGAGGAACAAATTTTTGTAAATTATTAAATTAATTAATAAAAAAAAATTTTTTGATAAACAGAATTTTAAATGCAAAATCAATTTCAACAACAAAAGTTTTAAAATTTCAATAACTTTTACGAATTTAATTAAAAAATCAAATATTTAAAAAGTGTTTTTTTGTTTTTATATATTAAAACACAGTTTTAATATTTTGGATTTTAATTATATGTTGATTTTTATTAAGAATTTTTAACATTTCGTGGCTGAAAAAATAAAAGTGGCAATTACAAAAAAATTTTAAAATACTAATTTATAAAATTTATTTAAAAATTTAATTTTTGTTACACAAAAATTAAAAAAAACCCAGACTTTTTAATAGTTTTATTTTTAAATATTTCAATAAGTAAATTTTTTTCTAGCAAAATATTTTGGAAAGTGATAGGAAATGTAAAACATTCTATTGCATATGTTAAATATAAAAAGGCGAAATAAATTTCCGGACAATTTTGGGTAGTGAGAAATTGCTTTTTTTAAAAATTTCTGCCTGTTGTACCAGTCGGGGGGTGAAAGTCCCACTCTCCTTCTAATCTAAAGGCTGTTCACAATAAAGAGAGCATTTTTGGGAAAACAAAACTTTTTTAAATACGTCCCCGCTACCCCTACTGGGTATATTTTACGCGCAGGTGAATTCGCCCCCTAGTAAATAGTAAAGGTTTTTATTAAAAATGAGCCCTTTTTTGAAACCCTCTGCAGATATTACTTGTACGCACATTGGTATTCTTCCGCCCTTTAATGAAAAATTTAAATTTTTTTCCATTGGCCCCCCCCGTCACTTTATTTCTTTCCGTCGGTCAAGTGGGGAACTGTTGAATTTTATTACAAAAAAGGAATGTTTTGAAAAAAATTGGGCTCATTTTTTTACATTTCCATCCCTTAAAAAAAAAAACAGAAAGTGAAAGATAATAATTTAAGTTAAAACACCATGGTTCCCCTGACGCTTTTTTTTATTTAAGTTTAGATACGGAACTTCTTTCGATTCGTTCCGTTTTAACCAACTTTACTGGGGAAAATGTTCCCTTAAAGTTCCCCCTTTTTAAAAATTATGCGGGTAGGGAAAAGTGACCCTTTTTTTAAGGGGTTGAATTTCCAAAAGGGCTCACTTAATTCGGAACAGCCTTTAAACAAGGGAAAGGGGAAAAAATTATTTTTCATATTTTAAAACGTGGATAAAATATTTTATTTTTCCCAATAAATTTTAAAGGGGTTTTACTTTTACCGGCCCGTATAAAATAAAGTTGGATTGAAAACATTACGGCAAAGTTTTAAATTTTGGCATAAGGGCGGAAAAATACACAACGTGCATACAAGTAGATCGTAAGCAGGAAAACCCAAAAAGTAATTCATTTTTGCCGTAAAACGGGCCCTATAAACTATAAAGAAATGCGGGGGGCTATCCTCTCAATACAAGGATTTGAAAAATTTTTTTCACAATCTTTTTTTTCGCCATTTTTGAAAGCGTTGCGGTCTGGTTATGGGAAAAAACAATTTCAGATGGCAAAGAATTTAGGTTTAAAAAATAAAAACAGAAAATGGGGTTTTGTTTTTAAAGGTTTTTTTTTTGGGGGGATAATACAGTAGAAGAATAAAAAGTGGTACCCAGTACGTGTATTAAAATTTTCATTTACTGTAACGCGGCCAGAGAGCTGCAAAATAAATAAAATAGAAAGGGCAAAACCAAACAGTCTCATTTTTTAATATGTAAACTTATAATTAATAGGAATTTTCAATAAAAATGTAATCGCTAATATAGTAAAGCATAAATTGTTCTGTCTCGGGGCCCCCATAAAAATATCAAAAAATTAAATCTCGTTCTTAAATTTAAAACATAAAAAATTTTTGACTAATAAAAAATGATCATTCCATTAAAATTCTTTCTCGTTGAATGGGGGTTAAAACTAAAACGTCCACGTAGCTGCCCAAAAAAAAAAGATTATCACGTGCAAAAAAGGCCCCTAGTTTTTTCAAAATCGAAACTGGGGGACGCCGGGTTTTGAGGTAGTGATTAGACTACCCTCCTTCCACCTGGCGTACCAGGCTCGATTCCCGGCGGGGTTCTCCTGGATTTTCGCATGGTGGGGAAACGTGCCGGGAAAAGATTCCAATTTCGGCGGAAATTTTTTTTCGGGAATTTCCCATCTTCCTTCGGCCCTTCATCTCGGCGTTGGCTTCCCTATGGTCACCATCCAAGGTTTTCTGAATTTTTTGGTTCAATTGCTTATAATTTCCATGGCCTTTTTTCATTTTTAGCCTTTTTTTCCGAAGGAAGAAAAAGGGGGCTTAAACAGAATTAATTTTTAATAAACTAATGTTTGTGGGAAGCGTTTTGGGTCATATGTGTGGTAAAAATATGGCTTGGTGTGGGATCTGTGTGTTCCCCCCATGACCACTTGGGAAATTTTTAAACGCTTTAACCGAATTTTCACCCAAAATTCGTACACCTGTAAGGGCTAACTATGTAAAAACCTTACATTTATAAATTTTTTAAATTACGTAGGACACTTAAATTTTAAATGGGGGCTATTTGATATTTTTGGGTGATCGGTAACCATTCAACTGATTTTAAAAAATTTTGTATGTTGTCAGCGCAAAAATTTGTTTAACATTGAATTGAGAGGCCGAATTAATTAGTTGTTTTTGGTAAAGCCATTTTGGAAAAATAGCCCAATTTAAAAAAAATAAATATTTTAACATATAAAAAACATTTTAAAAATTTTTTTATGTAAGATATAAATAAAAAAAAAAAAAAAAAACCCAAAATATTATGTTTTTTTAAAAATTAAATAAAAAAATTTTAAAAAAATTTTGAAAAAAAAAAATAAGCTTTTTTTAAATTAAAACAATAAACAAAATATCGAGAAAAATTTGGGAAAATTTTTAAAGTACTCAATATATTTTGATTGCAGTTTTTATGATTATTATTTTTTATATTCGCTTTTTGTCTCCCCCAATTTTACTAAATAAGTTTTATGAAACAAAAACGTATATTATTTATTTTTTTAAAGAGCTAAAGTTTTTTTTTTACTAAAAAAAAATTATTATATTGTGATTTAATTTTTTTTTTTTTTTTTTTTTTTACAATGTAGCAAAAATTTTTATTTCTGTAAAAACTAAACTCATTCGATAATATTTTTTGTCTCTATGACCTTTCACCACCTTTTGCATATATTTTTGGGGGTTTATATCTGTATGTCTTTTCCAATCTTACCGTCCCTTGATAAAGACAAAAAAATAACTATGTCCATTCTGTCACGAAAAAAACAATAATTTCTGTTTTGCTGCCAGAAACAGGGTGGAAAGAAAACGTTTTGCTATAGTTTTTTTTTTACTGTACAACAAACGTAAAAATATCATGCAGGGTTAAACAAAAATTCAAACAAGGATGCATAACTCAAAAATTTCTAAATTTTATTTTCCTATAAGGGGCTTATTCCCAAAACCCAAAGCAATTTTAAAATTTTTTCCAACATTTTTCCATATTTACGATAAACTCTATCTAACCTACAAACTTTATCAAGTGCCGTCCGTTTCGTAATTCCTAAAATTTTCCTTCTGCCCCCCAACATGCCCCTATTGCAGTCGTGACATTTACCATATTGTAAAAAATCCTTGACTGACTAAACACGCGTATATATCATACTTTTAAGTATAATTTGTGGTGAACTGCCCCCTTACTGACCATAAAAATCGAGGCTAACATGCTAGATTTTTTCCGCTGCTAGTTTCAGCTAACTTTTAAAAAATGTACCCGAATGTTTTAAAAACGGTAAAATTTAAAAAACTTTTCAAACAATTCTGTGTTCGGACCATTCTAAACGGTCCCCCCCCCTTCCCTGAAAAATGGCAGTCCACATCACCCCACAGATCGCGTCCCTCGACATGCCCCTTTTTTAGCAAAAGTCCTAAAGCGGGCCTAGGCTTCGTGGCAATATTAAACACATATTATATCTGGTAAGGAAACCCCGAAATGTCAATTACTTGGTGTATGGGGCCCATGTCACAGGTAAAAATCTGTAAAATTATTCCCAAAAAAACTTTGCGGTAATGATAAGTTAACTTTAGAAAACGCACTGCCACCAGTAATTTAATTCTATTACAAAAAAGCAATGAAACAGTTACTTTTTTTTTAATTCCACAATATAAATATAAACCAAATGTCCAATTTACAGTGGTGAAGTAAAATCTAAATTTTCACATTGATTTTAGATAACAGCTGGACTTATCCCGTGGGTTTTCTTTATCCAGGGAACAAAAGGGAAGAAAGGGAAGAGAAAAGGAAAAAAAAAAATATATATTCCTTGTTTCCTTTAAAAAATTTTTTAAATTTTGTGGTGTTAAATTTTTGTTTTAAATTTTTGTTGTAAAATTTGGACTGTCCTTTTTATAAAAAACATTTTATAGTAAAATTAAAATTTTTTACTTAAACCTTTTTTTAATGAAATTTATATAATAATATATAAAATATATAATATATATATATATATATATATATATATATATATATATTGAAAAATGAAAGGATAACAGTCATATATATATATTTTTTTTTTTTTGATAATGAAAGGTACAGGATAATGAAAGGTTTTAAAGTCTTTGACATATCTGATTACACTTTTTTTATTTTTCGTTGTTTGTAAGTAATTATAATTTTTTAATACGTTTGGAATCTTTATTTTGTATTTTGTAATTTACTTTTCACAATGACCGTAAACCCTTAAAACTATTGTACTTTTTCTAATTTAATAGCTTTATTTTTTATTTTTTCCATTATCATAAATTTAATAATTTTTTTTTTAATTTTGCATTAATTGAATATTGAGAAATTGAATTTTTTTTTATAAAATAAAAAATCTATGTTAGATATATTATGTTATTTGTTTTTTTCAAATTATTTAATTTTTATATATTTTGTTGTTGATAATTTGTATTTTGAAATAAAATATTATTTTCCACCAGTTTTTGCAAATTATTGTAAATTACACAATTTTTAAATAAGTAAAACAATCATACTGAATTTTTGGCAGTTGTAAGTTTCATGTATATAAACCTACATATTAAACTTTAATAAACTTAATGTTTTGAGTAATAAAAAATGTCTTATGTTTACAAATTAATGGTTTTTTTTTACGTTTTCCTTCCCTTTTTTTGCTTGGGGAAGGGCACAAGATCAGCTTCATGTATTGAAATGTTCAAGTTAAAGCTCGGTCAGATCTTGGAAAATGTGTTATAAAAGGATTATATAGCTCGGTCCAACCCCCAGAGGCAGTGTTTTTTGGGGTTAGACCAAATGGTTACGTTCTTCATCGCATCAGAATGTGAATTTTAATCGGTCTACGGAAGTTACCGTCAAAGGCCACCTCCCGCAGCCCACAACTATATATAGCCTTTCCACAGACAGAAATGTTTTTCCTACAAGGCTTTGCCACTCGAAGGGAACATCATCCGCGGAAAATTTTTTTTTTTTTTGCGGGAGGGGAGGCTGCGGGGGGTTCTGTGTGTTATGTTCCGTGAGAATTTATCAATACCCTGGTGAGATTTAAACCCAACGGCCTCTTCCACCTTCATGCCAAAAAAAACAACGATTATTTTTTAATAGATCCTTGCCAGCAATTTTCTTTATTAAATTTCTTTATTAGACAGAATTTTTCGAGATTTATTTTTGTACATGAGTTAAAGGTGAGGCGCCCGTTTTTTCTTTTGTGCAAGTATTTTATTAAACTTTCGAAGGAAAATTATATTAATATATAATTATTTATAATTATAAATTATTTATTTTATTTCCCGGTACCTCGACAAACAGGTACAGGCATACAGGGCTTTGAATGCAATCTCTAAAAAAAACGAAATGATAAAAATTTCTTGGGGTGGTTATTGTTTGTTGACATCCCCACTTGAATTTACTCAGTTTTAGTTAAACAAAAATATGAACATTTAATTAAACTACGAAATAATAAATAAACAATATTTTAATAACTTCCTCAACTGAAATGTTTGCTTAAAATCGATCAAACGATTTTGCACATATGACTTAACATCTCAGGAATTTCGGAAAAGAGTTAATTTATTTAAAACCGATATGATTTTATAAAACAGTTCCGTGTCGAATGTTTTCCATATTAAGATTTTTGTGTAATATATGTTATGATGGTTGGTGGGGTTAAAATGAACCTTTAGTCCACGCAAAACATAATGTTTTCTTTATTTTAAGGGGCACTAATCTTTCAGTATTGCCGGGGAGTACAGTTAAAAACTTCACAAAACTCGCTTACTGCCTAGTCAGTTATATATAAAAACCCTTTTGTTCTCGAGCAATTTTTTAATCAGGCCATTGCAGCGAAACGCGATGCTCTACTCCAATAATTTCAATGGGCCGCGATCTGAAAACGAAATAATATAGTGGTATGTAAAACTGCTTACAGTATTCTTAGTGAACAGATATAGTTGCAATTTTCATGGGAATATGTAAAATGGGTTCCCTACTTCATTAGGAATGTACTTGTTTTGTGTCAAAAACGGCAGGAGATAAACCCCGTAAACTTAAAAACGCTGTGTTGTCCCTTTTTCTTTTTAATTGCAAAACTTTTGTTAGTTTAATACTTTTATTTGTGTCACGGGAGAGAAAAGTCAAGATAAAAAATTTCGTATGTATGCTATTAAAAAGTAAGAGTTCATATAGAAAAACTGGTAACTATGGAATACCATTTCCCACTTTTTGAAATATCTATTAAAATTTCTACACTTTTATTTCTGGTTCGTTGCAAATAAGAAACAACTAGGATAGCTCTTATGCTACTCGTTACCATTTGTAGACTAACACTCAGTAGGGGCCATGGTGGTGTGAGCGGTTAGATTGCTCGCCTCCCCACCTTGGCGAACCGGGTTCAATCTCCAGCCGGTTCACTCAGTTTTACTGCGAGCCAGTAATTAAAACCCGGGGAAGGGGAGCTATGGGGAGTCAGTGGGTAAAAAGTCCTGTACAGAGTCCCCACTTGATCCCAAAACAAACCCAAAAAGCAAACGATAATGTCTCGGGGTGTGTAGGGGGCCGGTCCCGCCTGGCTTGCTGCGAACTCAATCCGGGGAAAAAACTCGGACCCTATAAATACTTTTTGATTGTGGAATTTGGGAATTTTTTTTTGGGTTTTTCCTACCCCGTTGGGGTCACCGCACTATTATTTCAACAAAAATATTTTAAATTTGGAAAATTTTTGGGTTTCACAACCAATTTAATTTTTTAAATTTTTTTATTCAATTTTTAAATATGGAGGTCTCAAATAATTTTTATTGCCCAAGCAAATATTAATTGCTCGTGTTTTAATTTTTTTAAATTTTTAATCAAATCAAATTATGTTTTTTCATGACCTTTTCTTTTAGTAGTATTTGGAAACGAGTGATGGTTGGCGCTAAAAATGCTGGGTATCGACGTGTTTTTCCCATCTTTTTCTCTTAAGGTAAGAGTTTTTTAAAAGAGGAAAAACATGACGAGATTTTTGGGAACGGTTTTCCGGGCCCTGTAGGAGGACGGAGTGATGTAAGTTGGAAATCTGCCTCCCGAAAGTATTCAGTACTGTCTCATACCAACCCTATTTTGCTATTTGACCACCGGGAAAGTATACCAGTTTCGATCATAACAAATCACCTTATTTCTTTTTAATATCTTTGTATGAGCTACTGTCTGAAATTAAAAAAAATTTACTTATTTTTAAAAGCGTTATTGTTTTGCTGTGGTCAGTATATCGGGGGCAAAAGTTCGACCCACCAGCTCACAATTTTCTAATTTAATCTAAATTACAAAACGCAATATTATATTATAAAATTCCCTTATAGAAAATAATTACGATTTTTGATTAAGTATAGAGTATAAGTTAAGTTTATAATTTACTTTCCCCCTTTTAGCAATGATTGGGTGTGCAGCGAAATGTGGGTTTCCCCAGAGAATTGAATAAAACTAATTGTATGTTCCTGCTTTCTAGGTGGTAGGATTTTTCCGAAAAGGGCCCCTGGTTTTTGTCCCCAAAACATTTCTTAAGGAGGATTAGTGGAAAAGAGGGGGGCGGAAAAAAAGGTAACGGTTTTTTTCAGTATTAACCCTATCAAAGTTTTTATGAAGGGTTTGATTCCCAAAACTAGCATGGGTGACCTTCTTTTGGGTTTCGATGTATTTACAAAATTTTTTGAATCATTTTTGTTTCGCGAATACTAACCTTAACTTTTAATTAATTGATGGTGTCATTACTATATGATCTGGCCCAACCATGTTTCATTTTTTCTTGATGGTCCCCCTTCCTCCGTTCAAATTTTTTCCACTCAGTTTTCTTTATTATTTGTAGTTTTTTTGGTTTGCAAGTTGTACTGCCTCTTTGTTTCTTCGCATCATCTCCCCCTTTGTTCCCAATTATAGCTTCGTAAGATATTAATATCAAGTTACGCGAGAGGAGCTTTGTTTTTTGCAGTTTCTGCGCCAGACATATATTAGAACTAATGTTATAATGTGTTGAAATACTCATTTGCAAAGTAAAATTGATTAAAGGTTTGTGCACGTTTAAAATGAGCATTAGAATTGAACCTTAGAAAAAAAGGTCACTGCCCCTGCGTGCATATATTATAACAGGCGTTACAGAGTGGGACATTAACAGTACAGTGGTAAACGATGGATATTATAATATTTACATATCTTATCGTCGAATAAAAAGTGTATGTTAAACCATTTGTGATAAACTTAGAATTATTTCTGTCGCTGTCTATTTTTTTTAAACCGTGTTTCGAAGAAGTAATAAATGGCACATTTGTAATATATTTACTGTTTCTAATAATTTCACAAAAATTTTATTTGACCGACGCATGAATAAAAGTGATGAGGCCCGGGCAAATGTTTAATTTTTACATAGGCGGAGAAAAACACAACGTTTTCTAGAAGTAGATCTTAAGGCAAGTGCTTTCAGAAAGTGCTCATTTTAACCGTGAAACGTAAAAGTGGGATGCAGGGTACTGGACATGTATGTAAATTTATGTGCACAGTCCACGCAAGTAAAACGTATTAATCCACAAATGGAACATCGCGCTATGAAATACAGTGGCGGACAAACTTCGTTGATGTAGCGTTGATTCGTTTATTATGATTATTTTAATTTTTTTTTGCAATCAGTTTGTGTATACAAAATTTTTATTTTATACTTGTTCCATATTTTCCCATTGGTAGATATCAGGGACCTTCCACTTGTTACATCCTTGAAGAAGTGCTTGAATATTTTGATTGGCATTCTGAGTTTTCCATCTGATGGCGATGTTATTAGACTATCGCTGAAGGAAGGTTCTTCGATATGGCAGCTGATATTTTTTTAATGAAACTTGCCATTGTCAAATTGCTTTTTTTTTTCCGGATGAGAAACTGAACAGGAATCGCTACTATATGCAACCTTCTATGCTTGCATAGTGCAACCCGAGGTCTTTTCGTTTGGTAACAACTTTATAGCAACTTCTTGATATCTTCTATTATCTTGCCTAATTGTCATGGTTCAGTGAGAAGGACAGGAGGTTAAATGGATTAAAGAGTCTTCCTGTCTAATGCCGTAATGTTACAAAACTATCTCTTTTATTTTGGTCTCCTGCCTAAATAATGAGGGAGATGCCCCATACTTTGTTAATTCATTAGGTATTTCAACAGTTTCGAATTCTTCTATTTTTTTTTTAAATACTTTCACTTTTTTAGCTGGTAATATCAACTAATATATTTTGGGTTCCTGTATTTCTGTTCAGCGCAAATTTTATAACTAATGATTTTGTTTTGTATGTTAGTTGCGTTTAGTATTCGTTCCATATTTATTTGAATCTAGTATTTTATAATTATATCTCTTTTATGTAGGCTTTCTGTTACGCAACAACTTCCAGGTATTTTTTCTATGCTTCGTAGTCATTTTTCTTTTCCTTTGGTAAAAGTTTCTCCCTTAAGTTTGTTTGGTTTCTATTTTTTCATTTGTTTGCTTTCTCAAAAAATATTTATATATATTTTTTTTCAGGTATTTGGACTTTTTACTGGAATTATGTTGTAAAAAACATTTATTTCCTTTACTTCAGATCAAGTACGTTTTTTACTTGGGAGTGAGGCAAAAGGGTTATATAACTTTTTTTTATTGATCCTTCTTTTCCCCAATGTTGATTAGAGCTGCAAAATTGCTCCCACTTCATCTTTTCCCCAATTAATTCCTTTGTAGCTTTGTGTTTGTAATCTCAAATTTTCTCTTTGCTGTTTCATCTATGTCTGTTCTCGTCCTCAGACACTATCTGTTTAAATACTTGATTATTAAACCCATTTTTGCAGTGATACCCAGTGTTCAATTTTATTTTATTTAGTGGAAATGCAAGAGCGTTACCCCGGTTTTTAGATGACACTGGAGAGATTACACAAAACCACGTTTTATGGAATTTCCGGACCGATTTGGGCGGGGTAGGGGGATCGAAGCTGGGGGGCGGCGGCGCGCTGGCGCGGGGGCTGCGCAGGGCCCGACTCGGAGCGGCTCGGCTGGGCTGCGCGGGGGGGGGCGCGCGGCGGGGCGGGCGCGCGTGTTCGGGCGCGGCGGGGGCTGGACCTGGGCTGCTGCGCGCTGGGCGCGCTTGGCTCGGAGATCTGCATGGCGCCTGCTCGGTAGGCCTGGGGGCGCTCTTGGCTCGGAATGTGCTTCGCTCGGAGAGGCTCGGGCGCGCGGGTGGCTCGACGCGGCTGGGGCTTTGATATCTCTTCTGCCTCGTGGGCGGGGTCGCTCGGAGGTGGGGGGGCGGGGCCAGTGCTCGGGGGAGGGGGGATGGAGGGGCTGGGGGTGGTCGGGGGTCTTGTGGTTTGCGCACGGCTGGCTGGGCGGGACGCGCGTGCCAGAGCCTCGGGGGGGGGGCGCTGCGGCCTGATGGCCGCTGTGAGTGGGGGGGGGGGGGGGGGGCGCTAGCTAGGTGGGGGGGGGGGGGCTGGCAGCGGGCTGCCTGTGGGGGGTCGCGATGCTGGTCGGCGCGGGGGGCCGTGGAGTGCTCGCGGGGGGCGCGTGCTTGGCGCGTGTGTGGGCTGCTCGGGTGACGCTGGCTCGGGCGGGGGGGGGGCGCTGGCGCGGGTGGGCGGGTCCTCGGGGGGCGGCCTTGACTCGGGGCTGCGCCAGTGGCGGCTGTAATTGGTTGTGGTGGCCGGCGTGCGGCCGGCGGCCCCGGCTGGCGCTCGCGGTGGGGGGGGCTGCCGGGCCGCGGGGCCGGGTGCGGCTGGGGCCGGGCGGCTGTGGGGCTTCGGAGGGCGCTGCGCGGGGCTTGCTCGTGCTGCTCGGAGTTTTGGGCTGCTCGGCGGGGGGCGGCGGGCTGCGGGCTCGGGAGCCGGGGTGGGCCGCGGGGGGCGGCCTCGGATGTGGGTCGGCGCCGCTCGGACGGCGGGCGTCCTGGCCGCTGCCTGCGCTGCTCGGAAGTGGGGGGGCCGAGTCTGTGGCCTCAGGTCGGTACCCGGGCGGGGGAGGGCTCGCTGCGCCACGGCGGCGGGGCGCCGCGCGCGCTGCTCGGAGGGGCTGGGGGGGGGCGGCGGCCGGGGGCGGGTGGGCGGCGGGTCGCCGGCGCTAGGCAGCGGCTGCCCGTGCGCGGCGTCATGCGGCGGCGGCCGGCCGCGGCTCGGGGGGCTTGGCGGGCGCTGGGCCTCGG
Organism: Dryococelus australis; assembly: GCA_029891345.1. NCBI lineage: Eukaryota > Metazoa > Arthropoda > Insecta > Phasmatodea > Phasmatidae > Dryococelus > Dryococelus australis. The sequence goes on from JARBHB010000283.1 coordinate 14,008, forward strand.
AGCGCTGGAGCGGGGGCAGGCTGTCGGTGGGGGCAGGCTGCGGTGGGCAGCTGCTGGGCGGCGGGGGGCGGGCTCGGGCTCGGGGGGGCCCGGGGCGTGCGGCGGCCTGCGCGGCGGGGCGGCGGGCGCAGCGGGGCGGTGCGCTGGCTGGGCGCGCGCTCGGGGCCCGGGCTGGGGGGCCGTGGGGGCTGGGCGCTCGGGGGGAGGCTCGGAGAGGGCGCTGCGCCGGGCAATGCTGCCGCGGCCGGCTGGGCTGGCTGGGAGGCGTGGGGGGGACGGGGCGCTGCCGCGCGTGCGCTGGGGCCGGGGGGGCGCGCGCTGACCGCGCGCGGGCGGGACCCGCGCGTTGGGGGGGGGGGCCTGCGGCGGGCGGTCTGGTGAGCGCGGGGCCTGCTGGGGGCGGTCGGCTGCGGCGGGCTGGGGGCGCGGCGGGGAGGGCCGCGGGGCAGCGTGCGTGGGGGGGCCCGGGGGCGGTGCCGGCCGGAGGGCGGGCAGGGGCGGCGCGCCGGGTGCTCGGAGGGCTCGGGGGCGGCTGGGCGGGGGGTGGTACTGGCTCGGCGGCGCGTGTTGGTGTGGCTCGCGAAGTGGGGCGGCGCGGGTGTGCTCGGGGGACTGCTGCGGTGGCGGCCGAGCTTGGGGTGGTGCTGGTTGGCGCCTAGGGCTCCTGGGTGGGGGCTTTGGGGCGCGCTGGTCGGAGGGCTGCTCGGGAGTTATTTTTCCTTACGTGGGGCGGCGGATCGCCGAGGGCTCGTGCGGGGGCGGCTCCCCCCCCCGGGGAAAAGGGGGAAAAATTTTTTTTTTTTTAAAAATTTTTCCCCCGACCCCACTCTAGGGGTTTAAAAAGGCAAAGGCGGGTTTTTCCAAATTTCCCTTCCGCTCTTTGAAAAAGAAAAGAATGCTTTTTTATAGTATTGAATGAACTGTGATTTACAAGGGAAACCCGCTAATTGTTATGTAGGAAAATCAGCGCTCAAATTTTAATGTGAAATTTTGGGCCTAAACAAAACCGAAAAAAACCGTTTGGCCAAAAATTTAAGCCAGTGAGTAAGCCCGGAAGTGGTGACAAGTATTTTAGAACTGTGAATGGAAAATAGCTGTGTTTGGTCTTTCAACTTCATTTTTAGTCCAAAAAAAAAAAAAAAAAAAAAAAAAAAAAAAAAAAAAAAAAAAAAAAAAAAAAAAAAAAAAAAAAAAAAAAAAAAAAAAGATAAAATTAACGATGAAAGGTATTTACTGGATTCTATAAGATCTCGCGTTTACTTGTGACCGACGATCGTAGAGTGATGAGGCACATGGCAAGTTACTTTACGAAAGACGGGGAAAGCAGAGGTCGTTTTGACAAGTTAGTTAAGAGGGTTCTCTAAGAAGTGCTCATTTTCCGGAACATTTAACAACAAATCCTAAATTGTACATTTCAAACTTAATAAACAACGGAAAAAAAAAGAACTAATTTTCTTATCTCGTTGCCAACTTTAATTATAGCATTTCAGGTAGTGCACCTCTTTAAATGCATGCAACATCGCAAGGATTTTTAAAAAATTTGATTCGAAAGTGTCAACATAAAACCAGCTATACAAAAAAATTTATCTACACGAAATATTTTTACGAAAGCAAGAGTAAGGGGCAAAATGGTTTCCTTTGGGGGTTTGACATCGTCGGTAAGGAACCCCGGCGCCAATTGCGTGGAGACTTATCTTTTGGAGATGTCCGCAACCAAAGGCCCGCAGGGCGCCCCCAGGAAAAACGCTTTGTTTTGGAAAAAGCAACACGATTAAGGGTTAATTGACTCGTCTCGGGGTTTTTCCGGTGACGAACGCCCTCAGAAACCCTCTTCGCTTTTAAAACGTCGACTCGGAATCTATTTAAACTGACCGAGCTTGACGCGGCAGATCGAATTTCCGGAGAAGCGGGAGGACAAAACGGGGTGGGAATCTTCCCAATCAGCCGGCGCAACTCTTTCGACTGTTCACGTTTAAAATGAACCTTTGAAATCAACCTTGAAAAGTCACTGCCCCTACTTTAATTTTTTTTGACGGCACTCTTTTGGGTGCGCCCTGTCAAGTTGGTAACGAAAGATAATTTTACCAAAGTATTTAAAATTTGGGTTAAAGGTATATAGGGAGTTCACGGTAAAATGAGCACCTTTGAAGCTTTATCAACAACAAACCCAAAAAATAATTTTTATTGTGGCCTGGACTTTTTGGTTTTGTGCATATTTATACACTGATTTTATTATCACATGGCAGGGTTTTACATTAAAAGTGGGGGAAGGGAAAAAATTGGTTCAATAAAAAAAACTAATTTTTAAAAGGCTCATTTGGCCGGGAAAGGTCATAGGAAAACTCGAAAACTGAAATTTACTTTTTTTCTGTCTAATTTTAAACCTTTAAAATAAATTCTTTTTTTAAAAGATTTCAATTTTACTTGACCGACACTTTAATAAAGTACAACCCCGGCAAGTTAATTACTTGCGGGGAAAAAACAGAAGTGGGGTCAAGTAGACAGTCCCTTTTGGCCACGAACGGCCTTTTTA
>JARBHB010000284.1:0-16525 GCA_029891345.1 Dryococelus australis
TTTGGTGGAGTTGTCAACGGGAAACCTCGGTGCATACGACACCGACGCACCCTGACACCCACTTACACAACGTCCCCGTTCTTATGAAAAAGCAGGGTCTAATTAATCGGGTAGCGTTTCTCCCTTGGCTCAATGACTTGCGCTCTACTGAGGATGGTCCATTATGTTTGCTGTGTAGATCACGCAAAGTACGAGGGAAACCTGACAATCGTTCCTCTCGTTAACGACAAGCTTGTGTCCCAGACACCGGGGCCAACCTCACTCTCTAATCATGCTCCACGGTGTCTATGCCTACACTAGTAACGACACCGAGGCACTTCTGGCCGAGATGCTAACCCAGTTCTCCTTGACTCGGTGCCACTCTCACCTACCTACCCAGAGCGTGGTGGATGCCATCGGTGCTTCAGTGGAGGGCGCCACTTGTCTTCGGCACTGAGATGTATGTTGCCCGCTGCGATATCGCAGGTGGCGTCAGCTTGATTTTAGTGGTAAAATCATCCCACGTTCCTTTTTTTTCCCAAACCATCGTGGAGCTCAAATCGGTGACGATACGGCTGATCCGTACGACTCTGACGGAAACCGCTCTGTGCCCTCGGGTTCCGGACCTCCTCTAGCCAGTAACATCATGGCGACACGTTTCTGCGTGCCGCTTATACTGTCTACGATCTCGAAAGCACGAGGTCGCTATCGCTGAAGCACGGCTACAATGTTACCGACTCGGACATCGACGTAATTGACACCCGCGATCCCCAGTGCTACGTCGGCTGTCTCTTACTCTCGACTTCGTTCAGTACTAGTGTTGAGCCTATGTCACCGACATACACGAGCATGGCCACGCCTTGGCCCACGAGCTCGGAAACCAGCAGAACTGCAGCACGCACGACTAGCAATATGACTACCTCTCATCTGTATTAACAGCTTCCACCTACGAAAATGCCACAAACATGTCCTTCTGTGGCATCCTCTGCATCGTCGACTAATGAAACCGCAACAAGCAGCAATTCTTCGTCGACTTCCTCCACTTTGCAAAGCACGTCCAAATCTAGCACCATGACCACATCGGCTCCTCAACGTCCGGCTCGTCCTCTTCAACTGGGTCGGCAAGCACACAGGCAGCTACACTTCCTCTGCAAGATCCAGCACGTCGCAGGCTTCGACGTCGGATCCTCTTCGACGTCGGGATCCTCTTCTAGCCAAAACGAGGCATTCGGTCTGCGCCCGGTGGCTGGTGATTCTAGTAGTAGCGGGTCTGCTATAAACCTAATTAAGTAATCTTAGAAGAATAACCTGTGCTCATTTGCTGAAAGCACCCTTGATCTTGGTTACAAGTTTGTCTTCATACTGCCATGGCCTCGAAGCCCTTGTCCTTAGTGCGCGCGACGACGCACCAGCTGGGACTCATGACGGGGGCAAATATCTCGTCCTTCTTAGTGTCTGGGCTTTCTGTTGCTCGTTCTTCACGACCTCTTCTACTCCATGTTTGGCAATCAGTGCGGATAACGATGATTTGGGACCTTATATACTAAAATATGCATACAGGAGGCCGACTGCAGCCCCAAAAAATACGAGGTGTGGGATAATAAATCCATTGATAACGTCGCGATCTAGGGTTTGTATTTTTTTCAAAGAATATTATCCCCTGGTAATAACGAGATAATTGCACCTTGTATCTCACAAACATACAATAGCGTTACATGCGGGTTCATGCAGATAAGAATGACTGTTACTCCGATAGCCGGAGATGCAGATCACGCAACTAATTTACGTGCACCAGGTCTCAACCAAACACCAACCTTACAGCCTAGATTCTGATTGATGCTCCCTTTGGTGGTATGGCCCCCACGAAGATATAAAATCCGCGCCGAGGACAGATTTGGACTACTTGAGTCCAAAAAGGTCAACCGGGAATTGAACCCGGGACCCTCGCACCTAAGCGAGAATTATACCACTAAACCATCGGACCGTAACTTGCAAAAGATTCCGCTCTAGACAATATAAATGTATGGGGCTGTATAAATGTAGGTCTACAAAAATAATAGATAAATCGGAATCAAGGTCAATAAAAAATTGCAAGTGCGTGTTCCGTGTTGCCCACTCACCACACTTGTGTGTTTTATAAAGGTCGAAAGTCCCTGAGTCGTTATGGACGCAGTGGAGTTTAGACCGGCGGGACGTAATATCTTGCCGGGTCGCATCTGGGATGCCGTTTCGATTAGCTGCACAGTGCTCTCGTCCCTGGTGTTTCTTTCATGCCTGCAATACCAACCTGGAGGTTGTGAAGGTCGATCACTGCATACATTTTTTTCAAAATATTTCTCCAAAAACGTAGTACAGCCCATACGAGGCCATCGTGAAGATGCAGGCATCACTTCCGTCTTCGAAGTAATATGCGGTGTTATTTCAACATTGGCTGTCAGAAAGTCGGAAATTGTGTAATTTAACTGCCACACCACTCACATGAAAGTAGAAACGTTCTGCCTGGATACGCAGGATGAGAAATATGTTCCCGTGTCATTATCTTCTACCATGTTTGAATGTATTGGCGATGTAGGTCACCACATTTTCGGGTAGGTATGTGTAATTGAGGTGTGTGAGAGCATTACGGCACCGAAAATTGAAGATAGCATGCCGACGTCCCCGTTCGTTTCGGATGTATCGTTGCCAGTACCGACTATTAGTTCAAACACATCGCCCGTATTATTGGGCGGGGCTGACCAAGACGCAGAGGAACTAGACCAGATAGGAGTTTCGTAGTTGTCGCGGTGACGGTGACGTTTGACGCGTTGGCCCTATTCTCACGAAGGTCGCGCCTGACATTCACAAACTCAGCAAAGATTCTGAGGTTGTATTTTGGTCGAACGAGACAGTGATCCCGTGCATCATGATTCGTACCGCCAGTGGGTTCGACCGTGGATCTGATCAGTTCCAGTAGCACCGGGAAAGTAATCTACAATCGCACGAGGGTTATGGGTGAATCATAGACTGCGCCATCCACGCACCAAAGAGGACTTTGTCAATGCCGGTGTCCTGGTCCCTCCAAATGGAATATGATACCGAAGAGCTGTAGCCTTGCTTATGCAGAAAACCGGGATATTTTCGTAAGTCGGCGACACCACGCCGTTTTCCCATGTAGGCGCCGATGCTTTCACCATTCATTGGCCAAGCCCTATAATACAGCCGTCAAAGTCGCCCGTGACTACCCCAAGGGTCACGTTGTCCATAACCATGTTACCGATGGTGATGGTGTCCGTCCCCCAGTAGCCCGAGACACCGTTACCGATAATCTGCGGGACAGCAGCTGACTGGAGCGGCGCAAAACTAGACGATCCCGTATAATTGAAGCCCCCGTTATCTCCTCGTCAGACAGACTCACGACCCAGAAAGTCGCTCGAGGTGATATCCAGCGGGCAATTAAAGCTCTCGGGCGGCGGCCCACCAACAACCACCTGAGCGAGGTGTTACTAGAGACGATATTTGAAAATCCCGTGCCGTCGAGTCCCCGCAGCGCAGCTCTGGTTCGAACACCATGACGCGGCCCACCCCTGCCAGTATTGGGCCCGTCCTGAGCAGATCGGTGGATCGAAAGTACAATCAGCCAAATTCAAGCCATGTTGACTTTTTGAGGTGACACCGGCAAAATGGGGCGGCAAATGATGAGGAGCCCTCCTTGGTAAAAATTCCCCAACGCATTGTACCACGTTAGACAAAGTCACCACAAACCCCCACTTTGATGCACGCGCTGTCCTCAAGGAGCCTCCCGGCCAACAAGCCAGGAAATCACGCCAAGCTATAATCAGGCCCGTTACCGTGGCCGGGCGTGTAGAGCAGGACAGCCCCCACAATCACTTGGGCACCTCGATCCCCAACCCTTTGACATTGAATCGACGCACAAAGATATAGCACGAACCACGCGAGTCCCGAGAACTGGGGTTTGCTAAACTTATGGGTGGAAGCCCGCGAGAAAACAGGGTTAGAGTACCACATATCAGCCTCGACATCTGCATATGCAGACCAAACGGTCAATGGTCCTCACCTTCCCGCGCCATCATGGAAGGCTATGGCATTGTCTTTCGGGGCCACTTATAACCTGACTCGTTTACTGGGATATATTCTGCTGGGGGTCCCCACGGCCTATCCTATACAAAGCATGCAGTCCCAGAAGCGAGTCCCTATACTTCTGCAGAGTCCATCAGTCCCCGCACACCGGTCACGCTTACAAACAACCTCCCCTTTTTCCGCCCCAGCCTAACGAATAAGCCCCAATTTGAACTGCATTTACCCGCCCACCTTCAGACCCATTTTACCAAATGACTTGCGCAGCGCATCGACAATTGCTTGGCTGTCCGTCCCCCCAGTACCCGGGTCCGATAATTTCAAGACAAAGCTGACGGGGCGGATCAAACTAACAAGTCCGCATAACTGAAGCCCCCGCTGCCTCTGTCGTAGACACACTATTTGGCCCGTCCTGAACGTGGCTAGGTGGAGCGCGCAGATAAAGCACACAGAGGTCTACGAACCTAGCTAAATTCAAACTCTTGGTAACGGGCCGGCCACCGGCAAATAAATACACGGCAGCGGATGTAGGATTCTCCTTGTACCACACCCGCAAATCATTGACCACGCCAGGAGCGCCGTGATTATCCCAAAAACCGGCCGGCCTTTTGGTGCAGCCGCTGCTGCCAAGAACTCGCCGAGGGCCAGCCAGGAAACACCCCTCCAAGACTATGAACATGCCCGAGAATGCACTGTGGACTTGAGCGTGCAGAGCGCCAGCCGAAAGTAAAAATGCCCGCCAAGCCAAGAAACCCACGGCGCTGCCGAACTGTACCGGTCCACACACCGTATCGAGTAGTAAACGCGTCCTGGATCCCGAACGATGGGAGAAGATACAGGCGTACGAGAGCCAAAACCCCCCGTAGCTGGAGAAGCAGTGCCCACCAAAGGGTTTCTCCCACCGCAAACTCCCACATGCCGGCCAGCAACTACCACCCGCCGACATCCCAGCCCAAACCACATTGGGTTCCTGTCACCCACCCTTGACGTTGTAGACCGACAGGACAAAGGGGTGAGGGCGAACCCCGAAGTCCCAGAGGACTGGGTTGCAAACTTATGAGTGGAGACCCCGCGAGAGACCGGGGTTTTAGCGTAACCACCATATGCGCCTCACGTCCAAACATGCACCCGCGAACGGCCAATGGTAAAATAGTTGTCGGGGAGTCGGGCACAACCAAGGTGGGGACCCTCCTCAAGGCCCGCTGCGTTCACCGCTCCTTTTGGACTTCACCTTGTACCGACATATTATGGAATCAAACCGCGGGGTGGGGTACGGCCCATCTTATATAAACATGCAGTCCCAGTAAGCGATCCACACCCTCGTGCAGACGCCAGCAGCCCCGATATCCCACCGGTAGTTGGGCAAACGATCGCGCGTGTCCTATGCGGTATTTCAGTCTAGAAAATAACTGGTTTGCCTCATATCCTCTCTACCCCTAACCAAGCTTGCCACCGAAGCATGCCCTCCAAAAATAACGAGCACCCATTTTGTTTCTGGCCGCCCTTGCGTCTTACTCATCCACGGGGATCACCTGACATGGGGGGACCCACATTTAATCGTGGCACGTGCCGCGTGTTGTAACTACAACAAAACACCCAACCATCCATCCCTGCAACCTCAACTTCGTTTACAATGCTCTATGCAGATGTATCGAGACCCGCAAGTGAAGGACTTACACTCACAATGCAGAAGATGAAAACAGCATTTAAAAGCTCAATCACGCTTATAAACAACCCCTCTTCTGCCCCCACAACCTCAACTGCATAATGCATCGTGAATTTTGCGGGGTGCCGCCAACTGCGTTTACCCCCGCCCTTCTCCTGATCCATTGTTGTAATACTAAGATGACTTACGCAGTGCATCGATAATTGCTTGGCATAGGTCGGAGAATGCACGTTGGGTGACGGGTGCAAGGGACATTTCTAATAAAAAAACAAAAACTAAGTAGAGCTCTATCAATGATGAACGGAATCTTCTGTAGATCCAGGAAGCTGCCGTCCTGCCTCGCGCTTTGGAGGTGTCGTAGCACGCACCAACCCGATTTGCACCCTCACTGCTTGCGAGAATGCTAGCCCCGCGTTGCTTGCCATACGCTGCACCTTGACGCAACCTTCCGAATTTGCTTTTTTGGAACGGTCCATACGGGGCTGGTTGTCCGCAATATGGAACTTTTGGATCTCTTGAATGAAGTGGTAAACTTGCGGCTGAAACATACGACGGTAATGGTTCCAAGCAAATCGCGTACCATGCAGCCGCGGTACCAGTAGAATAAATGCCCATAATACCGCAGATGTATACAAATTGCTCAATACACCCGCGATATTCGTTTGAGACGCCAGTGAGAGGCGCGGCAATACTGTAAGGAGGGAAAAATGCGAGCCAGATCAATGCAGATCCGGGGATCGCGACCACAGTGAACCGATTCCACATTTCGTCACCAGGCCCGCCTTGGCTAAAGCAGTGAAAACACAAGCATAAATTAGCGGTGCCCCAAGTCCAGAGGTTGGCCACAAGCCCATCGGAAACTCGTTTCCCTCCGTAGAACACTCCATACGAAAAGAAAAAAATAATGACGAGTGGTAAATGCCATTGACAATCCTTGCCAGAACTGGTCACATTCAAGAAGGCTCCATTTTGACCGAGTCGGTAAAGCTGCGGATACCTCAACAGATCCGGGCACTCACAAAATTGATCAAATATACCGAGACAAAACGGAGGCAAGGCAGTGCAGATCACGTTGTAAAAGTCATTGTCCAGGCCTCGTAGTATACCTTGACCCAGAGAATCCGTTGAAAAACACGTACCAAAATTGTGTCAGGTACAGTGCAATATTTTTGTAAAAAGATACAGGATCGCTCGAACTCAGTCGATTGTAGCTCCAAGAACCGTGCACCAGAAGAAGCCGCTGGAGGAAGCGGAATTGACCAATGGCAACATCAGCGCTGCGAGCAGCCCTGTTGGCCTCCATACCGCTTATTCCAACACCGACATGTCAGCTTGAATCATAGATACGTCGTTCGCACCATCGCCAATAGCCAGAAGAAGCGCGTTGAGGTGTCGCTTCACAAGCCTCACCACCAGGGCCTTTGAAGAGGGGAGACTCTGCAGCAAATGACTGCTTTGCACATCACCGCCAAGTCCAGGAAATCCACCCTCGATATCCTGCTCTAGGGCGAAGCCCAACGACACGCCACGATCACCAATGCTAGAATTGAGATCATTAAGACCTACTGAGTGCCGCGTAAAAGCTCCAGCTTGCGAGTAATATTGTCACAGACGGATTCCTTGTTATCCTTCATTGACAATGACAATTCATGTCTTCAGAAAGAAGCTTGCAACTCATACCGATGTTGATTGCAGTTTCCTGTCTATCACACAGTGAGTACCCAGATTTTAATCCCGCACTTGCAAGGTGTGAATTTTTTCGGGGACGCCATCCTGTAGCTTATCCTCAATAGCTGTCACAACCGAGTACACGAATCATGTTCAATTTCTTCAGCAGCCAGGTCAATTTCTCCGCCCGATTATCGAGCGAAGTGGCCCGCTTCTTCAAAGGTCTTAACCCAGTTGGAGTATTCTGCCTCTGGTATCTCGCGATATGCAAGGCAAAGAGTTTCGTAAACCCTCAGTAGCAAAATCTTCGAGTGCAGTGAGGAGGCCATCTTCCTACTGCCCGTCCTCAGTGAGATGTGAGCGGCCTTTTCAGCAAACCGCCTATAATGACCGAGTCAGCACCCTTGCAAAAGAGACGGAGCGTCCGTCAGGGCACTTGAAGATGATACTCATTCTCTTGCGCGTCGAATTGAATTCGCAAATGTTCAGTAGTTCGTAGACATAATCTTTCCCGTTGAGCTCAACGGTTACCGACCGGGGTCTACGCCTGTAAACACCCCAGCCTAGCTTTGCTGCACCGTCCACAAGGCCCCCTCGTCCGGACTAGACCTTGTATTTGATGGAATAATCTTCCTGTACTTCTGGAATAAACCGTGTGACACGAAGCAAGTAAACTGAAGAACAAGGAATAGTGTCAAGCGCGCGACGATCCTCAGCGTCGCGCCGCAGTTCATCAAAATCGTGGTAATTCGTGTGATCACCTCTTTTATTTTTCAGGGACCTCATTCATAAATATTTTGCCCTCGATGTAACAACCCTTGAATCCATGATATTCCGTGTCAAGGTACCATCTTGTCGCTGAATATAAAGGAAATCTGCCCCAGTTCCTCTACCAAACTCGAGTTTGCGACAAGTGGCTGGTGTATCAGTAGGCTCATAGTACATCTGGATATCACTGGATATAAGGCTTGCCTGGTAAAACTTGACAACTTCGACGGTGACGAACAAACTGATAGGGATAAATTCGAAAAGAGCACCAATAGGTCAGGATTGTCTCTGAAAAATGTACCAATAACTGAAGCCGAGTCGAAGGTTCAGATACCACATAGTGTCTCTCCATTGCTTAATTTTCACCACGTATAACCCGCGGCAGACATCAGCGACATGACGATCAAAATGGCAAAAAGGAACAAGATCTGAGGTTGATCATATCCTCCACAGCAGTCTTCTTAAATCGAGTTGCCGTAGCGTTCCGCATGGCTTTTTTCATGACCTGTGAAAAATAACAACCCCATGGATCCACTGGGTGTTTCGCAAAGTGGTTCCCCGCAAGAGCATTTGATCAGGCAGTGTAGCGGCATTTTGCCAGCAGCACCTTGAAGATCGATGTGCCTTCGTAGTATAAAGACTTGAGTTTTGGTTGTTCGCTCTCGATCTTGCCTTGTATCCGCGCCAGGGAGCTTGCAGTCGACAAATAGTTTGTATCCTCACGCGCCTGCTTGATTTTGAGGTTTGTCTCACCGTCACGGTTGGAGGACTCGATGTAGCACAAGCCCCTGCGGCTCCGAGGTGGAAAAGCAGAATGAGGTCGGCAGGCACAGCCTGCTCATTCACCACGCGCAGAACGTCACCGACCTTGACCTTACCCAGGTCTTGTTCTGCCTTCTGGCTGATCTCATCGACACATACACTTTTGAATTGTTGACTCCTTGTCGGAATGTACCGCTTGACGTCCTCAACGAGCTCCTTGGTCGCAGAGACCAAAAGCAACGGCTGCAAGCGTGATAAAGGTGGTATACCTGTTGCCTGGCGAGGCGTGCGGGACCTGCTGTATACAGGCAATCACAAGGAAAAAAAAGTTAGCGTATTTTGAGAACTGCTCAAAAAGAAATTTGGGGCACAAAGGTCGCCACGTTGTACTTGGTCGTGAAATGTGGTTTCCCTTGTACTTGGTTGACTCGCCAGTCATTGAAAATATTTCGCGGGGGCCCGAAAACTGGTCTTGATCGCGTTCCGACGCAGGATCGGTTCCCAGAAGTTTGACAAGCTGAAATCTTTCGCGTTGTCGCTACGGGTGTCCGCAACGAGCCTGCGCTTTGGGCCAAAAAACGAAGGGTTGACCGGTCCCGAAACGTTGTGTCCTTACGGTCCAGGTCGTCCAGCTCGTGGTACAAATCCATGGATCACCCTCTTCTACAATGACCCCTCAGGCGGCGGGTTCCTTCTGAGGGGCCAGGAACGGGTTCGCGTTCCTGTTCTCCGTGTTCCCAGAGGCCCCCCTGAGCAGCTCAACGTCGTTTTCGGTCAATCAAACCAAAATCATCGTTGTCTACCGCATTCGTGAGTTTGCCAGGGATACTAAGCACGGCGCCACAACCTCGTCGTGAACCTGGGTATAAAAAGACAGACAGCCGGGGAGTCACCTGCGCCACGTTACCTAGCACACTAAGGTCTAGATTGTCACAAGTATGTTTTGTGACAATTATAGTTGCACGTACCCCTGCTCTATGCCACAAGGTAACTGGTCGGCCAGAGTGAACCGCCACAGCCGCCACAATGGCGCGTGGGCTGAGGAGGGTTGACGCATACCTGACACCTACTGACTCAGCGGGCATAAATAGGCAAAATACACTGAATTTGCATACACTCATAAAGGGCGTCCTTCTCGCTCCCTGGCACACGCGCCTGCACTCGGCGCCCACGTGCTCCACCTCATAGTGACTTCTGCTTATTCATCTCAATAGGGCTCAGCACACCCCCGCGCGAGACTCTACTTACCTCACCGCCGGCCGAGCTTGTCATTCAAACATGGCTCGTCGTACCAAGAAGGTTGAATCTCTGGCCGTTACGGTGTCCGTTACGGTGCCTCGCTGCGTCGCCAGTGCCGCAAGCTTGAGCAGCAGGCCCACGCCCGCTACGACTGCCCCCTTCACCGGCAAGAAGAACGTCCGCAGAGTGGCTACCGTATCTGGTACTGCCCTGCTGCCAACAAGCACGTTGCCGGCGGCGCCTACTCCATGTCCACAGCGGCGGCCACTACTGTGCGCTCCACCATCCGTCGTCTGCGCGAGCTCGCGGATGCATGATGTATTTATGTAGTGGTGCTAATAGAGACGGCCGTCTTGTCTTTGGCACGGGCTGCTCAAAGTGGTCTGTTCAAAAAATACTGATCTTGTGCATGGCTATTCCAGAATCAAGTTTTTGGTTGCCTACGTATTTTCTAGTCCTAGATTAAACAAGTGTAGCGGTATAGCCATGGTAGTCCTCTGGGGTTTCAAATTACTGCTGCCTGGCGAACAATAGGCAGTAATATAGGCTCCGTTACTAGAGAGCTAACGGCTACGGCCATACCTAGGCGAAAATACGGCTTCCCGTCCGATCACCCTAGTCAAGCTCTAAGGGCCTTACCCAGTATTGCAGTTGGAGACCATGGGGAGAACAGAAGGGGCTGTAGTTTTTTTGGTTCCTAGTCTGTAAAACCAACGAGCGATGCAGCTGTCTTGAGAATCGATTTGCCTTTCCCAAAACTAGACTAAAGTTATCGGGGCACCAGCTCTGCAACTGTGGGCATGGTAAGGCGCATCTGCCATCAATACGATGCCGAACGGCGCAAATAGCGACACGCCTGCATTATGCACCCCGTTATCTGCCGGGACGCTAATAATTTACCCGGAAGAGATAACCGTTTTCTCCAGATGTCAGCGCACGGGTCCTTAAAGCCAACTTGGACACGCTCTTAATGCCCGTAACATGCGGCACTCGTTGACGTCAAGGTACGACTCCTGGGCGGGCACCCCATACCTGGTCAGCCTGGGGCACGAGCACTGTGTGTGTACCGATCCAAGTTTGTCACCATGTTCAATGGTGCGCCAGATCCGATACCCTAGGGACGCTACTACCGATTTACTTCCAATGGGTACAGCCCTGAGAATTCAGCTCGGCGTAATTGCCAAGGTCTCATTACTCTCCCCCCTGGATTTCTAGGATACGCTACAGTTCCATTAATGGCTGCAATATACGTGACCGGGTCTTCTACCGGGCAGACGCGCGTCGGCCACTTGTCAACAGAACGATTCGCGAGGAACAAGCACTAAGAGAAATCGCGCCAATCAGGGAACGTAGTGGGCCTGGGGGCTATGTGGTGCTCCACTATATTCTGACAGGTGTATAGCGGAATTTCCGAGACCGGAAAGTATATTTTCTCTGTCAGTGTTGCTACGATGTTGCTAGCGAGGCTCTATTTGGTGGTGTGGTCTTGGATGCTAACCATAGCCAGCGATCCTGACTGATAGTAGGAGACTAAATAGCCCCGGTGTAAGCGTGCCCAACGGGAGGGTGTTGAGCCTAGCACTGCGGTCATGCGACGACCAGTAGATTTAATTGTGCAGCGACGATCTCTACACGAGGCATGAGATCCACCTGCAGTGTTTTCTGTCTATGCACGCGATTGTGACCTGCAATATAATCTATTCATTTTGGCTGGAATTCTTGACGAATTGGGCAGCCGGGTGCGATTAAAGGCCGGAAAACGCGGGCACGGTCGTCTGCATAGGGGGACTTCACGCTAGTGCAGTGTTTGTGCGGCTGACGATGGGGCAGGGGAGGATGGGAGAGCATTCCAGTGCTTATGCACCTTTGCAGCCTTTTGATGCGGGGCGGCTGCGCGGCCAGGAATAGCAGCAGCGGGCAGCATGTAGGGCCACTAGTCCGTCCCCAGCACGGTGTTTTGCCCCCAAACCCCCCACCCCAATGTGGAGGTGGTTTTCTAGGCGGTTTCAAGCGCCACACCACCCATCCGAACCCGACGCCCCCCTCGTGGGGGCCCAGCGGGGGGCGGAGTGGGCGATGGTATCAGTTCCTTAGTCATAAGTGGGTGAGTGCACAAACCCTCCTTCCTACCCCCAAACGCGTAGCCGAGTCCTCCCGGCTCCCCCACAGGACGACTGTTCCCCCGACCTTGAGCGTGCGACAGGTCCACTACCGAACAGTACAAGCATGGGATCCTCGCGCCGCAAACCCCACACACGCGGCAGCGCGCACCCCGGCGCGAAGTCGTCGCTCTCAGAGGCGATGAAGCCCCGTACTAACGCGCCACCACAGCTGCGGCTGCCCCTCAATGACGATATGAACGCCGTGAACCGAGACGCGTGCCCACAGAGCAGCCTGCGCCGCTCCATGGCTTCTTCAACCGGGACGCGGCCTCGCAGGACCAGCTGACCAGCCCGCTGGACGAGACTGCGCCGCTGTCGCTCAAGCGCCCGCACCCGCCCGCGCCCGACTGGTCCATCTCGAGCATGTCGCTGTCGGACCGCACGACCCGCGGGCGACAGCAGCTTCCACGAGGTGAAGCCGCTGCAGACCGCCTTTGCCTCGGCCGGGCTGGTCTCCAAGCGGAACCGGCGGCTCTCGCAGAGCGAGCGCCCGCACCCGCCAGACACGCCGTGCAAGAAGCCCATGTTCGGCACGCAGCAGCTGATGGCGCCGGCGGCGCCGGCCCCGGGGCCCCACCGGGCCGGCCGGGCTCGGCGACCCGCCCGCCTCCCTGGCGCCGCGCCCGCTGCCGCGCCCGCCCCACCTGCCGCAGGCGCCAGAGACGCCGACACGCGTGCCTCTGACGTCGACGCCGCTGCGCGCGCGCCCCCACAGCGAGCCAGGTGACGCTGACGCCCGGGTGGGCCGCCGTCGATGAGAGCGACACGACGCCGACGGGCCGCGAAACGCCGCTGGGCGCGGCCACCGCGCGCATGGCCCGCCCGCGGCTCATGGCCACCACCGGCACGGCCATGTCGCCCATGACGCCGTCCTCAACGGCGGTGCTGGCCTCCTTTGGGAACCAGACGACGACGCTGGCGTCGCTCACGACCGCCGAGGACACCTTCTCGCGAGCGAGCTGGGCTCGCCGCGCACACCCAAACGGCTCCATGCAGGTGGACGACCTGAACCCGCACCTGGTGGGCTCCTCGTCGATGGAAAGCGACCCCGGGCGGATGCCCGGGCTGGCGCCGGCGGAGCTGCGCCGGCGCTCGCCCTTCTCGCTCACCAAGGCGGTGGCTGCCGGACCGGTTTCGGCAGCGCAAAGGTCGGCGCGGCGGCCGCCGCACACCCACGCGGCTCCCCAAGGGCGCGCTGGATGAGGCCGCGGAGTGCCTGGACCGGAGCCTGGTGCAGCGGTTCAAGACGGTGGCCCGGCTGGGGTCCGGGAGTTCTCCCTGGTGTACATGGTGTCCTGCCAGAGCGGGCGCTACGCGGTCAAGCGCTCCAAGCGGCCGATCCTGGGCCCGCGCGACCTCGCGCGGCGCGTGGAGGGGGTCGACATCCTCAAGCGGCTGACCTTTGCCGAGGAGACCGCGGCCATCACCGAGCTCGAGGACGACGGGCGCGGGTACATTGTACGCTACGTGGACTCCTGGCAGGACTCGGGCCACCTCTTCATCCAGACCGAGTACTGCGAGAACGGGAACCTGGACGCCTTCCTCTCTGAGTGGGGCAACACCGCCCGCTGGACGAGTGGCGGGTATGGAAGGTGCTGCTGGAGGTGGCGCTGGCGGTGGCCTACATCCACGCACACAGGCGTGCTGCACCTGGACCTCAAGCCCGCCAACGTATTTATTACCTTTGACGGCTCGCTCAAGGTCGGCGACTTCGCATTGCCACGACCATGCCGCCGCCGCCGGGGCTCGAGCGCGAGGGCGAACCGCGAGTACATTGCGCCAGAGGTGCTCAACCCGCGGGGAGTACGGCCCGCCGGCGGACGTCTTCTCCTTTGGAATCATGGTCCTGGAGATCGCGGCGAACATTGTGCTGCCGGACAACGGCGAGCACTGGCACAAGCTGCGCTCCGGCGACCTCAGCGAGGCCGGTCAGCTCTCCTCGGGCGACCTGCAGCACACGGACCGCGAGTAACCGCCGACTGCCCTGGGCGCCGCCCTTCATGGTAGACGAGAGCGGCGCCCTGGACCGCGTGGTGTCGACGATGCTGGCGCCGGACCCGCTGCGGCGGCCCTCGGCCGCCCAGCTCCTCGAGCTGCCGGAGCTGGTCTTTGTGGAGCACCGCCGGCGCTCCGGCGCCATAGTCTACGAGGGCGATTTTGGGCCGGCTCCTGCGCACGACGAGAACTGGGAGCGCCAGATGTAAGATGTAGTGAGGTGTAGATAATAGGCACCAGTATAGATGTGCCCGTCCTCCAGCACTCCCGGCGCCCCAGCCACCCGCCACCATCGCTACCCCTACTCTACTTCCTACTACGACGCCCCGCCCCGCCCAGGCCCCCCCAAAAACTGGGCGCCCTGACCTCTGCCCGCACGATGCCCACGGCGGTGGGGGGGTATCCTGACTAAGACGGATTACATTGTCATGCTCAGCGACTACAAGGACGCCCTGGCTGCGCAGGCGCCCGGCCGCGCGGTGGGAGATCATGCATTGCGCGCATGGGCACTGCCCGGCGCATCAATGAGGAGCTGGCCACGTGGGTGCACAGCTACGCCAAGCTCCAGGACAAGTACTCCTCGGATCTGGAGGCCATGCTGCACCGTCACCCCATCCCCGAGGAGGAGCTCGGCACGCTCGGGGCCTCCTGGCAGGCCGTCGTGCAGGTCGCCGTCGAGGACGTGCGCAACCGCAGCCTGCTCGCCCGCAAGATGCGTGCCGAGATCGAGTCGCCGCTGCGCGAGTTCACGGCGAATGAGTTCCCCAAGGTCGAGGACACCCTGCGCCAGCTGGACACCATCAAGGCCGCGCGCGGCGAGAGCTGGGCGGACTCCAGTGCCGAGCACATCGCGTCCATCCAGGAGGCCGACGTGGCCCGCCTGGGGGTGCTGCGCGCCACGCTGACGCGGATGCAGACGCTGCAGAGCGACCAGCAGCAGGAGAGCAGCGCGCCAACGAGCAGACCATGCGCACGCTGCTCTCGTTTGACCCGCAGGAGGACGTGCAGTCCTACATCGCCCAGATCGTCTCGGGGACCGTGGCGGCGCCGCCGCTGTCGCCGGCGGTCTCGGCGACCGCCCCGGGCTCGCCCCACCGGCGCACGCGCAGCAGCAGCGCCGTGCCGAGCGGCCCTTCGAACCGCGCGTCGAGCTACTCGCTCCCAGAACGCCTTCCGTGGCTCCGGCGACCGCCGGGCCAGCCAGGCCAGCGCCCAGAGAGCACGGCGTCGCGCGAGCAGAACAAGGTCTCGCTGCGGAAGCGGGTCGGCACGATCTTCGGCCGGCGCAAGAAGGCCGGGAGCCGGCAGCGCCCCGCCGCGGCGCGCGCGAGCCCGCCGTCGAGCTCTACGAGGAGGACGACGACGAGGAGCAGAGCGTGCGGCGCGCCTCGCGGACCACCAGCCAGCAGGGCGACTCGCTCTAACGAGCCTGCGGCCAACGGGAGCGCGCCGAGCGTCGGCCGGCGGCACCCGCCGGCACCCCGCGCCGCCGCCCCAGCGCCGCCAGGCACAGGACCCCGCCGCGCCTGGACACCGAGCGCCAGGCGCCCAGCCCGCTGCCGCCGGTGCCCACCGCGCGCACAGGAGAAGCACCGGCGGCCCCGCGCGCGCTGGCCGCCTCGCCCATCGACTCCTCGGTGCCGGGCATGACGCTGCCGACCCTGCAGCCGCACCAGCTGCACCAGCCGGCCCGCGAGCCCGTGCGCGAGGCCCCCCCGGCCCCCGTGGCCGTGTCCGCCCCGGCCCCAGTAGCCGCCCCCTACCCCCGCACCCGAGACCCAGCCCGAGCCCGTGGAGAGCCCATGGAGGACCGACTCCCAGCTCCGCTCGGTGCCCGCGCAGGGCCGCCGCCCCATCAACTCTGTGCTCTTCTCGGGCGTGACGGCGGCGAAGCCAGAGTCCGCCGACAGTGCGCAGGAGCAGTTCTACACGCCGGCGCAGCAGTTCCCCACCCAGTTCGGGGAGCCCGAGCAGCCCTTCACCATGCCTCGGTGCCCTCGACGGTGGTGGAGGACGAGACGCCGGAGATGGTGGCCCCGGCCGCTCTGACCACGCCCCAACTAGCGCCTCAACCATGCCCCAAACCAGCGCCCCGACCAGCGCCCCGGCCAGCGCCCCGGCCAGCGCCCCGGCCACCACGTCGGAGCCCCCGCTGCTCCGCAACATCACCGGCGAAAACGTCCCTCAGTACCTGCCGCCGCCCACCGCCCCC
>JARBHB010000285.1:0-16501 GCA_029891345.1 Dryococelus australis
TGGCTAATTAAAAAACTTTTTAAAAGAAAGCAAAAATAATGTCCTTACACGAAAGTAATAACACGATTTTCTTAAAAATGATGAAAAATTTTAATTCCTTTTAGAACACATGATCTTTATTTTTTTTTTGGATAATTTATTTCTAAATTTAAAGTAAATTGAATTCAAACTTCTAAAAAAAACGCAGTAATAATTTCCTTACACGGATGTAAAACTACGATTTGCTTAAAATGATGAAATAGTTCAATTCAGCTAAAAAAAAAAACATGAAAATTTATTTTTGTCGTTTTGGATATATTTTTACAAAAATTTTAAATGGGACCCACATTCATACTTTTAAAAAGAAAGCAAGTAACAAAATTGTTTTACAAAAAGTAAAACTACGATTTTGTTTAAAAGATGACAAAGTTCAATTCAGCTTATAAACACAGTATCTTATTTGTCGTTTTTTTGGGGTATTTTATTACTAAACTTTAAAGTGGGTAGCCCACATTCAAAACTTTAAGAAAACGCAGAACAATTGTCCCTTTCAAATTAATAACTACGATTTGCTTAAAATGATAAACAGTTTAATTACTTAGTAAACAATTAACCCATTTGTCTTTTTGGATTTTTAATTTATTACTAAACTTAAAATGGTATGGCTACACTTAAATACTTTAAAAACGCTTTTAAATAATTTTCCTTTTCACGAAAGTAAAACTACGATTTCTTTTAAAAAAGATAAAAAGTTCAATTTAGCTATAGAACACATGATCTATTTTTCGTTTTTTGGGATATATTTATTACTAAACTTTAAAGGTAAACTACAATTTAATACTTTAAAAAGACGCAGTAATAATTTTTCCTTTTTCACAAGTAAAAACTACGATTTGCTTAAAATGATGAAATATTTTAATTTAGCTTATAAAACACGTACTATTTGTCGTTTTTTGGATATTTTATTATAAACTTTAAGTAAATTCTACTTAATACATTAAAAAAAACAGTAACTAATGTCTTACCAAATGTAATAAAATACGATTTGCTTAAAAATGATGAAACATTCAATTTAGCTAGTAAACCAGTATCTTTTTTGTCTTTTTTGGGGTATTTTATTTCTAAACTTTTAAAGGGGATAAAACACTTCATTTCTTTTAAAAAAGAACGCAGTAACTAATTGTCTTAACGAAATAATAAACATTTTTTTAAAAATGATACAAAGTTCAATTCAGCTAAAAAAAAACACATGACTTTTGTCGTTTTTGGGGGTTTATTTTATTATAAAATTTAAAGTGAAAGAACACTTAAATACTTTTTTAAAAGACGCAATAAATAATTGTCCTTACACAATTAATAACTAAAATTTGCTTTAAAATTTTATGAAACAGTTTTATTAGCTTTGAGAACACAGGTATTATTGTCTTTTTGGGGGATATTTATTACTAAACTTTAAAGTGGTAAGCCTACAATTTTAAAACCCTTTTAAAAAACCATGTAAAAAAAATTTTTTTCACGGAAGTAATAAAAATACATTTTCTTAAAAAAAGATGACAAAATTTTTAATTCATTTTTAGAACAAAATTATCCCCTTTTTTCGTTTTTTTGGGGGATATTTTTTTACTAAACTTTAAAGTTTAAAGGCTACAATTAAAAACTTTAAGAAGAAACCCGTTAAAAAATTGTTTTACACGAAGGGAATAACTACGATTTGCTTAAAATGAGACAAAGTTCAATTTAGCTTTTTTAGAAACACATTTTCATTTTGTTTTTTTGGGGTTATTTTTTATTTTAAAATTTAAAGGGTATCTAATTAAAAACTTTTTAAAAGAAAACCCAAATAACCCAATTGTCCTTACAAAATGTAAAAACACGGGTTTGGGTTTAAAAAAAGAAAACAGTTTCCAAAATTTAGCCTTTGTAGAAAACAAGATCATTAAATTTTTCTTTTTTGGGGTATATTTATTTCTAAAAATTTAAAGTGGAATGCCTACACTTTTAATACTTTCCCCAAAAAGAACCAAAGTAACTTTAAATTTTTTCCTTTCACGGAAAGTAAAAAAATAGGGTTTGCTTAAAATGATGACAAAGTTTAATTCAGCCCAAAAAAAAACAAAATGCATTCATTTGTCGTTTTTTTAAAATATTTTATTACTAAACCCTTTTAAAATTTGGAAAGGCCCACAAATTAAAAACTTTTAAAAAGAAAAACCCAAAAACCCAATTTCCTTACACGAAAGTAATAACTTTCGATTTGCTTAAAAATGATGAAAACAGTTTTAATTTAGCTTTGTAGAACCCCATGTATCTTATTTTTGGTTTTTTTGGGTTTTATTTATTTTTCTAAACTTTTAAAATGGTATGCCAAACTTCAATACTTCCAAGAAGAAACGCATGTAACTAATTTTCCCCCACACGGATGTAATAATTCCTTTTGCTTAAAATATGACAATTTTTTTTAATTCAGCTTTAAAAAAACACGTTCTCATTTTTCGTTTTTTTTTGGGGTATATTTTAATTTTTTAAATTTAAAAGGGGGTAAAGATTTAAAAAAAATACTTCTAAGAAGTTTCCCATGTAAATAATTGTCCTTAAAAACGAATTTAATAACTACGATTTGCTTAAAAAAAAAGATGAAATATTTTAATTCCAGTAAAAAACAATTATTTCCCTTTGCGGGTTTTTGGGGTATATTTTTACTAAACTTTAAAATGGGATGTTTCAAAATTTAAAACTTCTAAGAAACGAATTTAATAAATTTTTTTACCCCCAAAGTAATAACACGTTTGCTTAAAAATTTATGAAATAGTTCAATTCACCCTTTTAAAACACAGTAAACTCATTTTCGTTTTTGGGAAAATATTTTTTACTAAACTTTTAAATGTGGTTTTAAATACAAATTTAATACCAATTCCCAAGAAGTACCAAGTAACCAAATTTTTTTAAAAAGAATGGGGAAAAACTACGATTTGCTTAAATGATGAAAAATATTTCAATTTCCCGGGAAAAAAGAACACATGATCTCTTTTGGTCCCTTTTTGGGATATTTTTATTAAAAAAACTTTTTAAAATGGTATCCCCACACTTAAAAAATTTTAAAAAGAACCCCAATTTAAAAAAATTTTTCCCTTTCACCAATGTAATAACTAAAGATTTGCTTAAAATGAATTTAAAACAGTTCAATTCAGCTTATAGAACACATGATCTTATTTGTCCCTTTTTTTGGGGGAAAAAATTTTTTACAAAATTTAAAAATGGTAAAGGGTACACTTAAAAACTTTTAAAAGAAATCAAGTAAAAAAATTGTCCTTACACGGAAAGTAAAAACTACGATTTTTTTAAAAAAAAAATGAAAAAGTTCAATTCAGCAAAAAAAAACACATGAACTTTTTTGTCCCTTTTTGGGGTATATTTATTACTAAAAATTTAAAGTGGTATGCCTTTCAACCCAAAACTTCTAAGAAAAACGCATGTAATTTAAATTTTCCTTACACGGAAGGGAATAACTACATTTTCTTAAAAATTTTGACAATAGTTTTAATTCACCCAAATAAACCCCAAAGTGTTCATCTTTGGGCGTTTTTGGGATATATTTTTTACTAAACCTTTAAAAATGGGTTTACTACAATTTAATACTTCCAAAAAAAGTAAAGAAGGTTTAAAAAATTGTCCGTACACGAAAATTTTTTTGTTTTTAAAAAAAAAAAATAAAAAACACAGATTCTTTTGTTTTTATATATTTTTTTTAAACTTTAAAATTGGAAAATTTAACTTCCCTTTCTTTTTGGGAAAAAATTTTTTTACAAAAAAATGTTTAACTAAATTCAAAAATAAAAAAGTACAACATTTAAACAATTTTTCCCTTAACCCTTTTTTAATAATTAAAAAACTTAAAATGATGACAAAGTTTCCCAATTCCAAATAAATAAAACCAATTTTCCTTCCATTTTCGTTTTTTGGGAAAATTAAATTTTTTAAATAAACTTTAAAGGTTTTGGTATTTTAAATCCAAACTTTAAAGGAAGAAACCCCAATTAATATTTTAAAAAGAAGAAATAACTAATTTCCCTTAAAAGAAAGAAACAAGAATTAAAAAAAGACAAAAGAACAAAAAACCCTGTAAACTTAAATTTTTCCCTTTTTTTGGGGTATATTTAATTTCTAAACCCTTTAAAAATGGTATGTTTTCAATTTTAAAACTTCCAAGAAGAACGCATGGGAAAATAATTTTTCCCCACACAAAGTAAAATTTCGAAATTTTTCTTAAGGGGAAAGAAGACAAAAGATCAATTCAGCTTAAAAAAAACACATGCATCTCATTTGGGCCTTTTTGGGAAAATATTTATTACAAAAATTTAAAAATGGTAAAGCCCACACTTAAAAACTTTTTTAAAAAGAACGCAAATAACAATTTCCTTACAAAAATGTAATAACTACGATTTCTTAAAAAAAAGAAAACCGTTCCCTTTTAGCTTTTTTTAAAACACATTTATTCATTTGTCCCCTTTTTTGGATTAAATTTTTTACTAAAATTTAAAGTGGGTTCTACAATTAAATACTTTAAAAGAAAGCAAGTAACTAATTGTTTTACACGAATGTAAAAAACTACGAAATTTTCTTAAAAATGATGAAAAAGTTCAATTCACTTATAGAAACCATGTAAACTTATTTGTTGTTTTTGGGGTATAAAAATTAAATTTCTAAAAATTTTTAAAATGTATGGGCCCACACTTCAATACTTTAAAAAACGCAAGTAACTAATTTGTCCCCTTCCAAAAAAAGAAAGTAAAACCAAAGATTTGCTTTAAAAAAGAGAAAACAAATTTTTTTTATTTTTTTTTATTTTTTCAAACTTTAAAATTAGGGAAAACCTTCAAAACTTAATTTGCGTTTTTTAATAAAATTAAAAATACTTTTTAAAATTAACAAAATTTAAAGTTGGAAAAAGTCCCACTTTTAAATAATTTAAATTTTAAAAGGGAAGTAACTATTTCCTTAAAAGAAGTTTAATAAACTTAAAAGAATTTTTGCTTAAAAATGATGAAAACAGTTCAATTCACTTAGTAAACACATTATCTTATTTTTCTTTTTGGGGTATAAATTTTTTATTTAAAATTTAAAAAATTTTTTCCTACACTTCCCAAACTTCTAAAAAGAACGCATGTAACTAAATTTTCCCCTTTCACGGAAAGTAATTTAAATACATTTGGGTTAAAAATGATAAAAAATTTTAATTTTTAGTTTTGAAAAACAAATTTTTCTCATTTGTCGTTTTTGGGATATATTTATTATTTTAAACTTTAAAGGGGGAAGCCCACCTTAAAAATTTAAAAAGAACCATTTAACAATTGTCCCCCACACCAATGTAATAACTCGATTTTCTTAAGGGAAAGAAAGACAACAGTTCAATTCAGCTTAGTAGAACACATGATTTATTTGTCCCTTTTTGGAAAAAATATTTATTACTAAACTTTAAAAGTGGTATGGGTACACCCTTAAAAACTTTAATAAAAACGCAAGTAACTAATTGTCCTTTTCAAATGTAAAACTAGATTTTCTTAAAAAGATGAAAATTTAAAATTTTGCTAAAAAAAAACACAATTAATCTTATTTTTTCCTTTTTGGGATATATTTATTACTAAACTTTAAAGTTTTTTTGCTACAATTTAATAAATTTTAAAAAGAAAGCAAAAATTTAAATTTTTCCCTTTTAAAAAATGTAAAACAAAAAATTTTTTTTTAAAATGATGACAAATTTTAAATTTTGCTTAGAAAAACATGTTTTTTATTTTTCCTTTTTTTGGGATATATTTTTTTAATAAACTTTAAATTTGGGAAAGGCTAAATTAAAAACTTTAAAAAGAAACCCAAATAACTAATTTTTTACACCAAAGTAATAAAATACATTTGTTTTAAAAAAGATGAAAAATTTCAATTCAGCCTTTTAAAAAAACAAGTTTCCCCATTTGCCTTTTTGGATATTTTTAAATTTCTTTAAAATTTAAAAAAATTTTTATACACTTCAATAATTTCCCAAGAAAACAAAATGTAATAAAATTTTTCCTTACAAGAATGTAATAACTACGATTTGGGTTAAAAAATGATGACAAAGTTCAATCAGCTTAAGAGAACCCCATGTTCTTATTTTTCGTTTTTGGGATATATTTATTACTAAATTTAAAGGGGGTATGGTTTAAATTCAATACTTCTAAAAGAAAGCATGTAATAAATTTTCCTTACACAAATTTAAAAAACTACGATTTGCTTAAAAATGATGAAAAAGTTCAATTCAACTTAAAAAGAACACATGGTTTCTCATTTTTTGTTTTTTTTATATATTTTTTTACAAACTTTTAAAAAAGGGATGCCCACAATTCAATACTTTTAAGAAAAAACGCAAGAAAAATAATTTTTTACAGAATGTAATAAAATACATTTTTCTTTAAAAAAAGACAATTTCAATTTACTTATAGAACACATGTATCCAAATTTTTCGTTTTTTGGGGTTTTTTTTATTAAAATTAAAAAAAAAATTTTAAAGTGGGATCCCACACCCAAAACTTTTAAGAAGGCACCCTGTAACTAATTGTCCCTTAAAAAAATGTAATAACTACCCATTTGCTTAAAAATTTATGACAAAGTTTTAATTCACTAAATAAAACACATCATCTTTATTTTTTCCGGGTTTTTGGGGTATATTTATTACTAAACTTTAAAAATGGGATCCCCACACTTTTAATACTTTTAAGAAGAACGCAAGTAACTTTAATTTTTCCCTTTCACGAATGTAATACCCACGATTTGCTTTAAAAATGATGAAAACAGTTTCCCAATTTTAGCTTAGTAGAACACAAATTTTTCTTTATTTTTCGTTTTTTGGGGAAAAAATTTAAATTTCTAAACTTTAAAAATGGTATGCCCCACACTTCAAAAAATTTTAAAAAAAAAGCATGTAAATTTAAATTATCCTTACACCAATGTAATAACACGATTTCTTAAAAAAGATTTACAAAGTTCAAATTTAGCTTAAAAAAAAACAAAATTTTCCCTTTGTCGTTTTTTGGGAATATATTTATTACTAAACCCTTTAAAAAATGGTATGGCTACAATTAAAAAAACTTTTAAAAAACGAAAGTAATAATTGTCCTTTAAAAGAATGTAAAACTACGATTTGCTTAAAAATGAAGGGAAAAAGTTAAAATTTAGCTTAAAAAAACACATGTATCTTATTTGTCGTTTTGGTTTTAAAAATTTTTTTTCTAAACTTTAAAGTGGTATGTACACCCTTCCCAAAAACTTTAAGAAAAACGCAAGTAAAAAAAAATTTTCCTTAACGGAAAAAGTTAAAAACTACAAAAATTTTTCTTTAAAAAAAAAAAAGAAAACAGTACAATTTACTTAAATAGAAAAACATGTATCTTATTTGTCGTTTTTTGGGATATATTTAAATTTCTAAACTTTAAAAATGGTAGCCCCACAAATTTAAACCCTTTTAAGAAAAAAGCATGTAACAAAATTTTCCTTTCCGGATGTTAAAAATACGATTTGTTAAAAATGATGACAATTTCAATTTAGCTAAATAGAACCATGTCCATTTGTCCCTTTTTTGGGATATATTTTTTACTAAACTTTAAAGGGGGTATGACCCCCAATTTTAATACTTTCTAAAGAATAAAGCAAGTAACTAATTGTCCCCTTTCACGAAGTAAAACTACGATTTCTTAAAAATGATGAAAACATTTTAATTTTAGCTTAGGGAGAACACCTTTTACTTAAATTTGGGCATTTTGGGATATTTTTATTTCTAAACTTTAAAGTGGGAAAGCCCCACAATTTAAAACTTCCCAAGAAGAAAGCAAGTAACTAATTTTTTATTTTCAGGAATGTAATTAAATACGATTTGCCCTTTAAGAATGAAAGGAAAAAGTTTAATTCACTAAATAAAACCCCATGAAAACTCATTTGTCCCTTTTTGGAAAATTTTTATTACTAAACTTTTAAAAAGGGGATTTAACCCATTTAATACTTTTTAAAAAAACCAAGTAACAAAATTTTTCTTTTTAAAAAAAAGTAAAAACTACGATTGTTTAAAAATGAGAAAAATTTAATTTACTTAAAAAAAAACACATGAACTTATTTGTCGTTTTTTGGAATTTTATTAATTAATAAACCCTTTAAAAATGGAAAGGCCCACACTTAAAAACTTTTAAAAGAAAACCCAAAAAAAATAATTGTTTTTTACAAAAATGTAAAAAACAAAAGATTGCTTAAAAAAGAGGGAAAAAAGTTTTAATTCAGGGTTAGTAGAACCAAAATTTTTTTATTTGTTTTTTTTGGGAAAATTTTTTACTAAACTTTTAAAATGGGATGCCTACAATCCCAAAACTCTTTTAAAAAAAACGCAGTAACTAATTGTCCCTTTTAAAAATGTAAAATTACCCAAATTTTTTAAAAATGATACAAAGTTCAATTCAGCTTAAAAAAAACCCCATGATCTTTTTTGTCGTTTTTTGGGGTATAAAACTTTTTAATAAAATTTAAAGTGGTTCTACACTTTAAAAACTTTTAAAAAGAACGCAAGTAAAATAATTGTTTTTTACACCAATTTTAATAACTACGATTTGCTTAAAAAAGATGAAAAAGTTCAATTCAGCTTAAAAAAAAACACAATTAAACTTATTTGTCTTTTTGGGGGAATTTTAAAAAAATAAACTTTAAAATGGTAAAGGCCCACACTTAAAAACTTTTAAAATAAACCCCGGAATAATTGTCCCCTTTCCCCGAATGTAATAAAACGGAAATTTTCTTAAAAAATGAAATAAGGGTTTAATTCAGCTTAAAAAAAAACACTTTTATCTCATTTTTTTTGTTTTTGGGATATATTTTTTACTAAAATTTTAAAATTGGTTTTAATTTAAAAATTTAAACTTCTAAGAAGTAAGCAAGTAATAAAATTTCCCCCTTACAACCCAATTTTAATAACAAAATTTGCTTAAAAATGATTAAAACGTTCAATTCACTTAGTAGAACACATGTATTTATTTGTCTTTTTTGGGATAAAATTTTTTACTAAACTTTAAAGGGTATGGGCTACAAAATTCAAAAATTCTAAGAAGTACGCAAGTAACTTTAAATTTTATTTTTTCAGGGAAAGTAAAAAACTACGATTTGCTTAAGAATGAAGAAAAAATTCAATTCACTATATAGAACACAAGTATCCCCCATTTTTTCCCTTTTTTTGGGGTATTTTTTTTTACTAAACTTTTAATTGGTATCCCACATTCAATACTTTTTAAAAAGAACCAAAATTAAAATAAATTTTTTACAAAAAATGTAATAACTAAAGATTTGGGTTAAAAAAGATGGGAAAAATTCCCAAATTTACTTAAAAAAAAACCCCAAAAGATCCATTTGCGTTTTTTGGGTATATTTATTACAAACTTTAAAATGGTATGCCAAAACTTAAAACTTTTTAAAAAGAACGCAAGTAACTAATTTTCCCTTTCAAAAATGTAAAAAACTACGATTTTTCTTAAAAATGATGAAAAGTTTTAAATTTAGCTAAAAAAAAAAACATGATCTTATTTGGGCGTTTTTGGGGGAAAAAATTTTTTACTTTAAACCTTTTAAAATGGAATGGGCCTTTCACTTCAATACTTTTTAAGAAGAAAAGCAAGTAAATAAATTTTTCCCCCCACGGAAAAAAATAATTTCGAAATTTTCTTAAAAATGATGAAAAAAAAGTTCAATTCAGCAAAAAAACACATGAACCTTTTTTTGTTTTTGGGATATATTTTATTTAAAAAACTTTAAAGTGGAATGGCCCACACTAAAATACTTTAAAAGAACGCAAGTAACTAAAATTTTCCCTTTTCACCCAATTTTAATAATCTAAAGAAATTTCTTAAAAAAAGATGAAAAAGTCAATTTAGCTTAAAAAAGAAAACAAGATCTTATTTTGTCTTTTTGGGATTATTTTTTTAACTAAAAATTTAAAGTTTGGGATGAATTTCAATTCAATTTCTTTTTAAAAAGAAAGGGGTAATAATTGTTTCCTTTTAAAGAAGTAATAACTACGGGTTTTTTTAAAAAGGTGACAACCGTTTCCCAATTTACTTAGGGAAAAACACATGTATCCTTTTTTGTCGTTTTTTTGGAAAATATTTATTAAATAAACTTTAAAATGGAATCCTTTCACTTAAAAACTTTTAAAAAGAACGCAAGTAACTAATTGTCTTTTAAAACCAATGTAATAACTACGTTTTGTTAAAAAAGAAGAAAACAGTTCAAATTTTGCTTAAATAGAACACAAGTTCTTAATTTTTCCCCCCCCTTTTTTGGGGGAAATATTTAATTTCTAAACTTAAAAAAGTGGATGCCTACACTTTTTAAAAAATTTTAAAAGAAGCATGTAATAAAATTCCCCCTTCAAACGAATGTAAAAACTAAAGATTTGCTTTAAAAAAAATACAAAGTTTCCAAAATTTATTAAAAAAAAAACACATTAAACTCATTTTTCCGTTTTTGGATATATTTATTAACTAAAAAAATTTAAAATGGAAATTTAATTAAAACTTTTTAAGGAACGCATTAACTAAATTTTCCTTTCAAAATTTTAAAAAACCCACGATTTTTCTTAAAAAAGATGAAACCCTTCAAAATTTAGCTTAGTAGAACACATGATTTCTTTGTCGTTTTGGAAAAATTTTTTTATTACAAAACTTTAAAGTGGGAAAACTACATTAAAAACTTTTAAAAAAGCAAGTAACAAAATTTTCCTTTAAAAAGAATTAATATCTCCCATTTGCTTAAAAAGAGGGAAAAAAGTTCAATTCAGCTTTGTAACACAAGGATCTTAATTTTTTCTTTTTTGGGTTATTTAAATTTCTAAACTTTAAAGTGGGAAAGGTTTAAAAATTTTAATACTTCTAAGAAGTCCCCATTAAGTAATTTCCTTACACAATGAATAACTACGATTTGCTTAAAATGATACAAAGATCAATTTAGTTAAAAAAAAAAAAACATGCATCCCCATTTGTCGTTTTTGGGATATATTTTACTTTTTAAATTTAAAAAATGGAAAAAGGCCCACACTTAAAACCTTTTTTAAAAGAAAGCAAGTAACTAATTGTCCTTTTCACCCAAAGTAATAACTACGATTTGTTTAAAAATGATAAAACATTCAAAATTTAGCTTAGTAGAACACATGACTTATTTTTTTTTTTTTTGGGAAAATATTTATTTTCTAAAAATTTAAAGGGGGAAAGGCCACAAATTAAAAACCTTTTTAAAAAGAACGCAGTTAAATAAATTTTCCTTAAACAATTTAAAAATTTTAAATTTTCTTAAAAATGATGAAAAATTCAATTTTACAAAAAAAAACACATGATCCCCATTGTCGTTTTTGGGATATATTTATTACTAAACTTTAAAGTGGTATTTCCTACACTTCAAAACTTTTTAAAAAGAAAGCCAAAAAATTTAAAAAAATTGCCTTTTCACAATGTAAAAAACTACGATTTTCTTAAAAAAAAATTTAAAAAAGTTTTAAATTTACCCTTTGTAAACCTGTATCCTTTTTTTGTCTTTTTTTGGGAAAATTTTTTATTACTAAACTTTAAAGTGGTTTTGCCCCCACTTTAATACTTTTAAGAAAACGCAATTTCCCAAGTTCCCTTTCACCCAAAGGGAAAATTACGATTTTTTTAAAATGAAGACAAAGTTTAATTCAGCTAAATTTAAAAACATGATCTTATTTTTCGTTTTTTGGGATATATTTTTTTACTAAAATTTAAAGTGGTAAGCCTACACTTAAAACTTCTAAGAAGAACGCAAGTAACCCAATTGTTCCCTTCCCCCGGGAAGAATAACTACATTTGGGTTAATAAAAGATGACAACAGTTCAATTCAGTTTTAGAACACTTATCTTATTTTTTCGTTTTTGGTTATATATTATTTCTAAACCTTTTTAAAATGGAAAGGCCCACAATTAAAACTTTTAAAAAGAAAAGCCCTGTAACTAATTGTTTTTACACGAATGTAAAACTACGAAATTTTTTTAAGAAGATGAAAAACAGTTTTAATTCATTTTGTAAAACCCCATTTTTTTTCATTTGTCGTTTTTGGGGGGGGTATATATACTTATTACTAAACCCTTTTAAAATGAAAGGCTTTCCTTAAATACTTTTTTAAAAACGCAAGTTAAAAAATTGTCCTTACACTTTTAATAAAATACGATTTTTCTTTAAAAAAGATGAAAAACGTTCAATTCACTTTGTGAACACAAAACAATTTTCATTTTTGGGTTTTTTAAAAAATAAATTACTTTTTAAAACTTTAAAGGGGTATGGCCCACACTTAAATACTTTTAAAAAGAAAAGCAAGTAACTAATTGTTCCCTTTTAAAAATTTTAAATTCTACGATTTGTTTTAAAAAGATGAAAACATTCAATTTTAAACAAAATAAACACAAGTAAACTTATTTGTCTTTTTGGATATATTTATTTAATAAACTTTAAAGGAAAGGCCCACACTTAAAAACTTTTTAAAAAAGAACGCAAGTAAAAAATTGTCCTTTTCAAAAAGTAATAACTAGATTTGCTTAAAAAATGAAAAAAAGTTCAATTCAGCTTGTAGAACACAAGGTAACTTTTGTCCTTTTTGGGAAAATATTTTTATTAAATAAACCCTTTTAAAATGTCCCACAATTAAAAACTTTTTAAAAGAAAGCAAGTTAAATAATTTCCTTAAAAACGAATGTTTAAAAACTTAAAGATTTGCTTAAAAAAGATGAAAAAGTTCAAAATTTAGCTTTTAAAATTTAAAAAACCTGTATTTTGTCTTTTTGGGATAAATTTTTTTACTAAATTTTTAAAATGGTTTTGGAATTTAATTTCTTCTAAGAAGAAAGCAGGGAATAATTGTCCTTTTCACGAAAGTAATAACTACATTTGCTTAAAAATGATGAAATTGTTCAATTCACTTTAATTTGAACACATGTACTCATTTTTCGTTTTTTTGGGGTATATTTTTTACTAAATTTAAAAATGGGGATGTTTAAAATTTAATACTTCTAAAGTTTCGCATGTAAATTTAAATTTTCCTTACAAAGAAGTAATAACTACGATTTTGCTAAAAATGATGAAATAAATTCAAATTTAACTTAGAAACCCCATTTTCAAATTTTTCTTTTTGGGGTATATTTTTTTCTAAACTTTTTAAAAAAGGGGAAAAAAATACAATTTTAATACTTTTAAAAAAGAAAGCAAGTAAAATAAAATTTTTTTACAAGGGGAAAGAAAAAAACTAAAGATTTGCTTAAAAATTTATGAAAAAGTTTCCCAATTCCGCAAATAGAACACCCTGTATCCCCATTAGTCGTTTTTGGGAAAATTTTTTTACTAAACTTTTAAAGTGGTATTCCCACATTTTTAAAACTTTTAAAAGAAAACCCTGTAAAAAATTGTCCTTACAAAAAAAAGTAATAAAATACGATTTTTTTAAAAATTTTGACAATATTTTAATTCAGCTAAATAAGAACACAATCTCATTTTTTCCCCTTTTTTGGGGAAAAATTTTTTTACTAAACTTTTTAAAAAGGGGATGCCCACAATTCCAATAAATTTTAAGAAAAACCCAAGTAATTTAAATTTTTTTTACAAAGAATGTAATAACTACGATTTGCTTAAAAAAGATGAAAAAGTTCAATTCAGCTTAAAAAAAAACACATGTTAAACTTATTTGCCGGGTTTTTTGGGGAAAATTTTTTTACAAAACTTTAAAAATGGGAAGCCCACAATTCAATACTTTTAAGAAGAAAGAATTTAAATAATTGTCCTTAAAAAACGGAAAGTAATAAATACGAATTTTTTTAAAAAAAGATGACCCAAAAGTTCAATTTTAGCCAAAAAAGGGAAAACATTTATCCATTTGCGTTTTTTTTGGGGGAATTTTTTACTAAACTTTAAAGTGGTAAGAATACAATTCAATACTTTTAAAAAAAACGCAAGTAAATTTAAATTTTCCTTTCAAAAAAAGGAAAAAACTAAAATTTGTTAAAAAAAAAGAAACAATACAATTCACCCAAAATAGAACACATGTTCTTATTTGTCGTTTTTTGGGTATATTTATTACTAAACTTAAAAAATGGTATGTAACAATTAATACTTCTAAGAAAAAGGAAAGTAATAATTGTCCTTACAAAGGAAAGGGAATAAACATATTTTCTTAAAAATGATGCCCAAAATTCAAATTCAGCTAAAAAGAAAAACCCCATGTATCTCATTTGTCTTTTTGGGGTATATTTTTTACTAAACTTTAAAATGGTATGAATCCCCTTCCCCAATACTTTTTGAAGAAAGCAAGTAAAAAAAAATTTTCCTTTTCACAATGTAATAAATACGATTTGCTTTAAAAAAGATGAAAAAAAGTTCAATTCAGGGTTAGTAGAAAAAACAAAGAAACTTTTTTGTCTTTTTGGGGGTAAATTTATTACTAAACTTTTAAAATGGTATGCCTTTCAATTCAATACTTTCAAGAAGAAAAGCAAGTAACTAAATTTTTTTACAGGAAAGTAATAAGTAACATTTGCTTTTAAAAAAGATGACAATATTTTAATTCAGCTAAATAAACACATGTAACCCCATTTGTTTGTTTTTGGGGGGTAAAATTTTTTTTAAAAAAAACTTAAAGTGGGATAAATCCAAATTTAATACTTCCCAAGAAGTACCAGTAACTAAAATTTTCCTTACAAGAAGGGAATAACTAAAGATTTGCTTAAAAAAATGACAAAAAGTTCCAATTTACAAAAGAAACACTGGATCTTTTTTTTTTCGTTTTTGGGAAAATATTTATTACAAACTTTTAAAATGGGATTTACAATTCAATACTTTAAGAAAAAACGCAAGTAACTAATTGTTCCTTTCCAAAGTAATAATTTCGATTTGCTTAAAAAAAAAAGAAAAAGTTCAATTCAGCTTAAAAAAAAAAACATTATCCAATTTTTCGTTTTTGGGGAAAAATTTATTACTAAACTTAAAGTGGTATCCTACACTTCAAAACTTCAAAAGAACGCATGTAACTAATTGTCCTTCAAAAATGTAAAATTTCCCATTTTCTTAAGAATGATGACAAAGTTCAATTCACTTTTAAACCATGCTTTCTTTGTCGTTTTGGGAAAATATTTATTAAATAAACTTTAAAGTGGGAAAGCCCAAAACTTAAAAACTTTTTAAAAGAACGCAAGAACTAATTTTTCCTTTAAAACGAATGAAATAACTACATTTGCTTAAAAATGATGAAAAAGTTCAATTCAGCTTAAAAAAAAACACAGTATCTATTTTTTGTTTTTTGGGTATATTTTATTACTAAACTTTAAAGGGATGGCACATTAATACTTTTAAAAAGAAACCCGTAACTAATTTTTTACAGAATGTAATACTACGATTTTTTAAAAAATGATGACAAAGTTTTAATTTCAGTTATAGAACACATGATTCATTTGTCGTTTTTTAAAAAATTTTTTTACTAAACTTTAAATTAGGTTTTAAATTTAAAAACTTTTTAATAAAAAAGCAAGTAACTAATTGTCCTTACAAATGAAAAACTACGATTTTTCTTAAAAAAAGAAGAAAAGTCAATTCAGCTTATAGAACACAGATCTTTATTTTTTTTTGGGGTATATTTATTACTAAACTTTAAAGTGGTATGCCTACACTTCAAACTTTTAAGAAGAAAAAGCAAAGTAACTAATTTTTCTTAACAATGTAATAACTAATTTGTTTTAAAAATGATGAAAAAGTTCAATCGCTATAGAACACAGTTTTTATTTGTCGTTTTTTGGGAAAAATTTATTATAAAATTTAAAGTGGAGTACATTTAAAAACTTTTTAAAAGAAAGCAATTTAATAAATTTTCCCCACCAAAGTAATAAAGATTTCTTAAAAAAATAAACAGTTCAATTTTGCTTTTAAACACAGATCTTTTTGTTTTTTGGGGTAATTTTTTATAAACTTTAAATGGTGCCTACATTCAATCTTCTAAGAAAAAGCATGTAATAAATTTCCTTCCGATGTAATAACTACGATTTGCTTAAAAATATGACAAAATTTTCAAACAGCTAAATAAACACATGCCCCATTTTCGTTTTTGGGGTATATTTTTTACTAAATTTAAAGTGGGAGATTAAATTCAATCTCAAGAAAAACCATGAAGTAATGTCCTTACAGAATGTAATAACTCGATTTCTTTAAAATTTTGAAACGTTCAATTCAGCTAGTAAACACATGTTTCCTTTGTCGTTTTTGGATATATTTTTACTAAAAATTTTAAATGTATGCCTACATTTCAAACTTCTAAAAGAAGCAGTAATAATTGTCCTTACACAATGTAATAACACGATTTCTTTAAAAAGAGAAAAATTCAATTCCTTTTAAACACATTATTATTTGTCTTTTTGGGGTATATTTTTTACTAAACTTTTTAAAATGGGTTTCCCACATTTTAAAAACTTTTAAAAAAAAAC
>JARBHB010000286.1:0-16496 GCA_029891345.1 Dryococelus australis
ATATAAAACTGAATTAAACTGTTGAATTATCTTAAAAAATCGTTTTATTACATTCTTGTTGCCAAATTTGTTATATGCGTATTTTTGAAATATTGAGTGTAGGTTTTCCATTCAAAATTTTTTTTAAATTATCCTAAAAAAAGCAAAAGATAACATGTGTTCTTTAAGCGAATTGAAAAATGTTGTAAACATTCTTAAGCAAATCGTAGAATTACAATCTTGCGGACAAAATTTTTGCATGGGTTTTTTCTTAGGAGTACGAATTGTAGGGATACAACTCAAAATTTTTTTTTAATAAATATACCCCTTAACGACAAATGGTAACATTTTCTATTAGTTGAAGAACTTTGTTTTTCCCAAATCGTAGCTATTACAATTTTGTAAGGGCAATTAGATGCAAAGTACTTAGAAGTTTGAAGGGTTTAAACACTCCTCCCCCCAAAAATGTATATAAATGCATCCCAATCGACAAATTGAGTACATGTGTCCTATATACCCGAATTTAAAGTCGTCATATTCTTAAGCAAATCGTATTATTACATTCTTGTAAGGGCAATTTGTTACATGCGTATTTCTTAGAAGTATTGATGTGTAGGAATTCGTCAAAAGTTTTATAAAAACATATCCTAAAAGACAAAGAGTAACTGTGTTCTATATAACTGAATTGAACGTTGTCATCTTCTTAAGCAAATCGTGTTTTTACATTTTTTGTTAGGACAATTTTTTACAACGTATTTTTAGAAGTATTGATGTGTAGGGAAATTGTCAAAAATTGTAATAAATATATCCAAAAAAAGACAAATGAGTAACATGTGTTTTATAAACTGAATTGAACTGTTGTCAAATTCTTAAAACAAAAGTAGTTTTTACATTCTTTTATTAATATTTGTTACATGCGATTTTTTAAAGTATTTAGTGTAGGGAAATTTGTCAAAAATTTTGTAATAAATATATCCTAAAAAAGAAAAAGAGTAAATTGTGTTCTATATAACTGAATTGAACTGTTTCTTCTTAAGCAAATCGGTTATTACATCTTTTTAGGGCAATTACTTGCTACTTCTTAACAAGTATCGAATTGTAGGTAACATTCAAAAAATTTTATAAAAATTACCCTTAAAAGACAAATGGTAAAAATTGTTTATAAGTTTAATTTAACTGTTGTCATTATTTTTTAAACAAATCTAGCTTTTACAATCTTGTAGGACAATTAGATGAATAAGTACTTAGAAGTTTGTAGTGTAAGCACACCTCTCAAAAGATTATAAAAAAATGCATCCCCCAATCGACAATTAGATAATGTGTCCTTTTTTAAACTGAATTTAAATGTTTCATCTTCTTTTGCAAAAACTAGTTATTACAATCTTGTAAGGACAAATAATTACATGCGTATTTCTTATTGGGGATTGATGTGTAGGTTCCAGCAAAAGTTTTTTAATATATATCCCAAAACGATGAATGTGTAACCTGTTTCTTTTATAGCTGAATTTAAACGTTGTCATCATTCTTAAGCAAAATCCAGTTTTTACTTTTGGTTAGGACAATTGTTACATGGTATTTCTTAGAAGTATCGGTGTGGGGATACC
Source organism: Dryococelus australis (assembly GCA_029891345.1). NCBI lineage: Eukaryota > Metazoa > Arthropoda > Insecta > Phasmatodea > Phasmatidae > Dryococelus > Dryococelus australis. Next base: position 1,584 of record JARBHB010000286.1, read on the forward strand.
ATCAAAAGTTTTGTAAAAATATTCCTAAAACGACAAATGAGTAACCCGTGTTCTATATAATGAATTGAATGTTGTCACATTCTTAAACAAATCGTATTATTACATTTTGTTAGGAAAATTTGTTACATCCGATTACTTAGAAGTATGATTGGGAGGGAATTTGTCAAAAGTTTTGTAATAAATTATCCCAAAAAAAGCCAAATGAAAAACATGTGTTTTATAATGAATTGAATGTTGTCATATTTTTAAAACAAATCGTAGTTTTTACATTCTTTTAGGGAAAAATTTTTTTACTGCGTATTTCTTTGAATATTGATGTGTGGAATTGTCAAAAATTTTGTAAAAAATTTTCCAAAAAGCAAATGGTAAATGTGTTATATATAAATAATGAAAACTGTTGTCATCTTCTTTAAACAAATCGTAGTTTTTTACATTCTTGTTAGGGCAATTGTTAGGGAGAATTTTTTTAGAAGTATTGATGTGTAGGAAAATTTCCCGGCAAAAGTTTTGTAATAAATATACCCCAAAAAAGACCCAATATGTAACAGTGATCTAATGCTGAAATTTAAAAAGTTGACATTTTTCTTAAAAAATCGTTTTATTCATTCTTGTTAGCACAATTTGTTTTTGCGTATTTTTTTAGAAATATTGATGGTAGGTTTTTCCATTCAAAAGTTTTGTAATAAAAATTTTCCTAAAAAAAGACAAATGAGTAAATGTTTCTTTATAGCTGAATTGAAATGTTGTATCATTTTAAGCAAATGTAGTAATTACAATCTTGCTAGGGGCAATTACTTGCGGTTTCTTCTTGCAGTATCGAATTGTAGGGATCAACTCAAAAGTTTTTATAATAAATAATTTTCCCTTTAAAAGCAAATGGTAACAGTGTTTATATAGTTGAAATTTAACTGTTGTCTCATTCTTAAAAAAAATCGTAGCAATTACAATCTTGTAAAGGGAAAATTTGATGCTAAGTATTTGAATATTTAAAATGTAAGCACTCCTTCAAAAGATGTATAATAAAAGCATCCCACAATCGACAATTGAGATACATTTTGTCCTATTTAAACCCGAATTGAACTGTTGTCATCATTTTTAAGCAAAACGTAGTTTTAATTTTGTAAGGGGAAAATTTTTTACATGGTTATTTCTTAGAAATATTGGTTAGGGAAATTTGTCAAAAGTTTTGTAATAAAAAATATCCTAAAAAACGACAAATGAGTAACATGTGTTCTATTAAATGAATTGAAATGTTGTCACATTCTTTAAACAAAACGTAGTTTTACTTCTGTTAGGACAATTACTTGCATGGGTTTTTTCTTTAAAAATATCGAATTGTAGGTTAAACTCAAAATTTTAAAATAAATAATCCCTAAATGACAAATGATAAAATTTTTCTATATAGCTGATTAAACGTTATTTGTTCTTTAAACAAATGTAGTTATTTCATTTTTGTAAAAACAATTATTTACATGCGTATTCATTGAAGTATTGAAGTAAGGCTAAAAATCAAAATTTTGTAATAAAATATCCCCAAAAACGAAAATGAGTAAAAAAGTGTTTATATCCTGAAATTAACAGTTGTCTCTTCTTAAGCAAATCGAGTTATTACATTCTTGTAAGGACAATTGGTTACATACGTAATTCTTAGAAGTATTGATTGTAGGAATTCTTCAAAAGTTTTGTAAAAATATATATGAAAAACGACAAAAGAGTAACATGTGTTTTATATAACTGAATTGAAAATGTTGTCATATTCTTAAGCAAATCGTAGTTATTATATTCTTGTTAGGAAAATTTTGTTACATGCGATTTTTAGAAGTATTGAGTTGGAATTAGCAAAAGTTTTTTAATAAATTTTCCAAAAACACAATGATAACTGTGTTAATTAGCTGAATGAAACTGTTGTCTTATTCTTAAACAAATGTTTTTATTACATTCTTGTAAGCACAATTATTTTTTATGCGTGTTTTTAGAAGTATTTGTGTAGGTTTAAAATTAAAAGTTTTGTAAAAATATATCCAAAAACGACATGAGTAACATTGTTTTTAACTGAATTGAACTGTTGTCATATTCTTAAGCAAATGTAGTTATTTCATTCTTTTAGGACAAATTTCTTGCTGTTTTTCTTAGCAATATCGAATTGTAGGGATAAACTCAAAAATTTAAAATTAAATAATCCCTTAAATGACAAATGAGTAATTTTTTTGTCCTTTACCTGAATTTAACTGTTTCTCATACTTAAACAAATCGAGTATTACAACTTGTAAGGACAATTGATGCACGGGGACTTCTTAGAAGTATTGAAGTGAAGACACCCCTTTAAAAGATTTTTAAATTTAAAGCATTTCACAATCGACAATTGAGATCATGTGTCCTATATTCTAAAATTTAACGTTTCATTCTTAAGCAAAAAAGTATTATTTCAATATTGTAAAGACAATAATTTACATGGTACTTCTTAGAAGTTTTGATGTTAGGAAAACATAAAAAAATTTTGTAATAATATATCCCAAAAACGACAATTGTAACTGTATTATAAGCTGAATTAAACTGTCGTCATCATTTTTTTTAAACCCAAAGTTGTTATTAATTCTTTTAGGACAATTATTTGCATGGGTTTTTCTTAGCAGTTTGATTGTAGGTATACAATATAAGTTTTTTTAAAAAAATATTCCCAAAAACCACAAATGTGTAATATGTGTTCTTATAGCTGAATTGAAAATGTTTTCATCCTTAAGCAAAAAAGTAGTTTTTACAAACTTGTAAGGACAATTAATGCATAAGTACTTTGAAGTATTTAAGGTAAACCACCTCTCAAAAGATTTAATAAATGCTTCCCACAATCGACATTTTAGATAATGGGTCCTTTTTACCTGAATTGAAATGTTGTTCATTTTAACAAATCGTAGTTTTTACAAACTTTTTAAGGACAAATGTTACATGGTATTTTTTAGAAGTTTGCTGGTGGCTACCAGTCAAAAGTTTTTTTAATAAATATATCCCAAAAACCCCGGGAAAGTGTTACCTTTTTTTATATAGCGAATTAAACTGTTGTCATCATTTTTAAGCAAAACCTAGTTTTTCTTTTTTTGTTAGGACAATTAGTTACATGGTATTTCTTAGAAGTATCGATGTTAGGCTACCCTTCAAAAGTTTTGTAATAATATACCCAAAAACGACAAATAGTAACCAGTGTTCTAAATAATGAATTGAACTGTTGTCTCTTTTTTTTAAACAAAACGTAGTTATTACTTTTTGTTAGGAAAATTTGTTTTCATGCGTTTACTTAGAATTTTGATGGAGGAATTCGTCAAAAAATTTTGAATAAATTATCCTAAAAACGACAAATGAGTAAATTGTTTTTATAAAATGAATTGAAAATGTTGTCTATTCTTAAGTAAATCGTAGTTATTTTTATTCTTGTTAGGAAAATTTGTTACATGCTATTTCTTAGAATTTTGATGTGTAGGAATTCGTCAAAAGTTTTTAATAAATATACCTAAAAAACAAATGAGTAATTGGTTCTATAAACTGAAAGAACTGTTTCATTCTTAAGAATCGTAGTTATTACATTCTTGTTTGGACAATTACTTGAAAGGTTTCTTCTTAACAAGTATGAATTGTAGGTATACATCTCAAAGTTTATAATAAATATACCCTTTTAAAGACAAATGAGTAAAAGGGTTTTTATATAGCTGAATAAATCTTACTTCTTCTTAAGCAAATCGTAGTTTTTACTTATTGTAAGGACAATTTTTTTACATCGTATTCATAGAAGTATTGAAGTGAAGGATAAAAAATCAAAAGTTTTGTAAAAAAAAATATATCCCAAATACACAATGAGTTTTCAAGTTTCTATATACCTGAATTTAACTGTTGTCACATTTTTAAGCAAATCGTAGTTATTACCTTCTTGTAAGGACAATTTGTTACATCGTATTACTTTAAAATTTTGTGTTGTAGGGAAATTTGTCAAAAGTTTTTTTAATAAAAATATCCTAAAAAAAAGAAAATGAGTAACATGTGTTCTATATAAGAAATTGAACTGTTTTCATCATTCTTAAGCAAATGTAGTTTTACATTCTTGTTTGGAAAATTTTTTTTACTGCGATTTCTTAAAGTATTTTATTGTAGGGAATTTGTCAAAATTTTGTAATAAAATTTTCCCAAAAACGACAAATGAGTAAAAATTGTTATATATAACGAAAGAAACGTTGTCATCATTTTTAAGCAATCGTAGTTATTACTTCTTGTTAGGACAATTTGTTAGAGGGAATTCTTTTGAAGTTTGATGTGGAATTTCCCGGCAAAAAATTTGTAATAAATATTCCAAAAAACGCCCCAAATGTAAAAAGTGATCTATATAGTAATTAAAACTTTGACATTATTCTTAAACAAATCGTTTTATTACATTCTTGTTAGCACAATTAGTTTTGCGTATTTCTTAGAAGTATTGATGTGTAGGGTTTTTCCCTTCAAAAGTTTTTTTTTAAATATATCCAAAAACGACAAATGAGTAAGAAAGTGTTCTTTATAGCGAATTGAATGTTGATCATTCTTAAAAAATGAGTAATTCAATCTTGCTATAACAATTTCTTGCATGGTTTCTTCTTAGGGTAACGAATTTTGGGGAACAAACCAAAAAATTTTTTTAATTTAAAATTCCCTTTTAAAGATAAAGAGTAAAATGTGTTCTTTTTAGTTGAATTGAAAAGTTGCATCTTCTAAACAATCGTAATTACAATCTTTTAAGGACAATTAGATGCATAATACTTAGAAGTATTGAAGTGTAAGCACTCCCCAAAGATGAAATAAAAGCATCCCCCAATCGAACCAAATTTGGGTCAGGGCCATATACCAATTGAACGCTATCATTTAAGCAAATCGTAGTTAAAACATTCTTGTAAGGACAATTTTTTTCATGGTATTTTCTTGAAGTATTTATGTTAGGAATTCGTCAAAAGTTTTTTAATAAAATATCCTAAAAAAAGACAAATGAGTAAATGTGTTTATATAACGAATTTCTTTGTCATCATTCTTTTGCAAAACAGTTATTACATTCTTTTTAGGACAATTTGTTACTGGTATTTCTTAGAAGTATTGTGTGTAGGAATTCGTCAAAAATTTTTAATAAATAATCCTAAAAAACGACAAATGAGTAACTGTGTTCTATATAATGAATTGAATGTTGTCATCATTCTTAAGCAAAAACGTAGTTTTTACATCTTGTTAGGAAAAATTTTTTACATGCGTATTTCTTAGAAGTATTGGGGTGTAGGAATTTGTCAAAAGTTTTGTAATAAATTACCTAAAAAAGCCAAAAAGGAACATGTGTTTTTATTAGCGAATTAAACTGTCGTCTTCATTCTTAAGCAAAACTAGTTATTACATGTTTGTTAGGACAATTTGTTACAGGAGTATTTTTAGAAGTATTGATGTGTAGGAATCCCGGCAAAAATTTGAATAATTTATCCCAAAAAAAAAACGAATATGTAACTGTGATTTAAGCTGAAAATTTAAATGTTTCATTATTCTTAAAAAAATCGTTTTTTACAGTCTTTTAAGCACAATTAGTTATAGCGTATTCTTAGAAGTATTGATGTGTATTTTACCATTCAAAAAATTTTGTAAAAAATATATCCCAAAAACAAAATGAGTAACATGTGTTTATATAGCTGAAAATTTAACTTTGTCTCTTCTTAAGCAAATCGTAGAATTGCATTCTTGCTAGGACAATTTTCTTGCTGGTTTTTCTTTAGTATCCGAAAAATTTGGGTTAAACAAAAAGTTTTATAATTTAAATAATCCCCTTTTTTTTAAAAAGCAAATTTGTAAACATTGTTTATATTAATAAATTTTTTAATTTTTTACTTTTAAAACAAAGGTTTTTTAAATCTTTAAAGGACAATTAATTGGAAAAAGTAAGAAAAGTATTTTAAGTGTAACCAACCTCTAAAAAAGGTATAATAAATGCATCCCACAATCGACAATTGAGGGTACAGTGTCCTATATACCTGAATTGAACTTTTGTCATCATTCTTAAGCAAACCCTAGTTATTACAAACTTGTAAGGACAAAAAGTTTTCATGGATTTTTTGAAATATGAGTGTGGGTTTCCAGTCAAAAGTTTTGTAATAAATATAATCCCCAAAAACGATGAATTTTGTAACATGTGTTCTATAAGCGAATTAAACGTTGTCATCATTCTTAAGCAAATCGTAGTTATTTCTTTCTTGTTAGGACAATTTGTTACATGGTATTTTTTTAGAATTATCGATGTGTAGGCATACCATTCAAACGTTTGTAATAAATATATCCTAAAAAGGACAAATGAGTAAAATGTGTTCTTTTTGCTGAATTTAACTGTTGTCTATTTTAAAAAAATCGTAGCTATTACAATTTGTAAGGACAATTAGATGCATAAGTATTAAAGTATTGAATGTAAGCACCCTCTCAAAAGTGTATAATAAATGCATCCCACAATTGACAATTGGTACATGTGTCCTATATTGCTAAATTGAACTTGTTCATTTTCCTTACAAAATGTATTATCTACACGATTTTGCTTAAGAATGATGACAACATTTTCAATTCAGTATATAGAACACATGATACACATTCATCGTTTTTGGATATATTTATTACAAAACTTTAGATTTAATGCCTTCACTTCAATACTTTCTATAAGTACGCATGTAAATAATTGTCCCTTTACAAGTAATGTTATAACTACATTTCTTAGAATGAAAGATAACAGTTTAATTCAGGCTATATAAACCAATGTTTACATCATTTGTCGTTTAAGGGATAATTTATTATAAAATTTTTGAGATTAATAACCAACAATTCGATCCTTGTTAAGAAGACACATGCAAATAAATTGCCTACACAAGAATGTAATAACTACGATTTGCTTAAGAATGATGACAACAGTTCAATTCAGTATATAGAACATGTTACTCATTGTCGTTTGGGATATTTATTACAAAACTTTTGATTTCCTACACTTCAATACTTCTAGAAGTACCATGTAACTAATTGTCCTTACAAGAATGTAATACTACGATTTGTTAAGAATGATACAACAGTTCAATTCATTATTAGAACCAGTTACTCATTTGTCGTTTTTAGGATATATTAATTAAACTTTTGAATGTATCTACAATCATATTGCTAAGAAATGACATGAACAATTGTCTAACAAGATGTAATAATACATTTGCTTAAGAATGATGACAACGTTCAATTCAGTTTAAGAACAATGTTATACATTTTCGTTTTGGATATATTTATTACAAAACTTTTGACGAATTTCCTACAATCAATACTTCTAAGTAAACTATGTAAAAATTGTCCTACAAGAATGTAATAACACGATGTTAAAATGATGACACAGTTTAATTCAGTATATAGAAACATGTATACTCAATTCGTCGTTTAGGATAATTTATTACAAAACTTTTAAGATCCTAACTCATACTTCTTAAGAATTACATTAATAATTGTCTTACAAGATGTAATTACTACATTTGTTAAGAATGATGACAACAGTTCAATTCAGTATATGAAACACATTTACTCATTTGTCGTTTTAGGATAATTTATTAAAAAACTTTTGATCGAGTATACCTACACTTCAATACTTCTAAGATACATGTAACAAATTGTCCTTACAAGATGTAATAACTACGATTTGCTTAAAATGATGACAACAGTTCAATTCAGCTATATAGAACACTGTTATCATTGTCGTTTTTGGATATATTATTACAAAACTTTTGATTGTTATGCCTACTTCAATATTCTAAGAATACGCATGAAACTAATGTCTCCTACAAGAATGTAATAACTACGATTTGCTTAAGAATGATGACAACAGTTAATTCAGCTATATAGAAACACATGTTCTATTGTCATTTTGGGATATATTTATTACAAAACTTTTGATGTATCCTACAATTCATACTTGCTAAGAAGATACCATGAAATAATTGTCCTAACAAGAATGTAATAACTACGATTTGCTTAAAGATGAAACAGTTCAATTCAGTTATATAGAACACATGTACTCATTGTCGTTTTGGATAATTTATTACAAAACTTTTGAGTATGCCTTACACTTCAATACTTCTAAGAAATACGCATCTAATTGTCCTTACAAGATGTAATACTAGATTTGTTAAGAATGATGACAACAGTTCAATTCAGCTATATAGAACACATGTTACTCATTTGTCGTTTGGGATATATTTATTATAAACTTTTGATGTGCTTACACAATTCATACTGTCTAAGAAGATACCATGCATAATTGTCCTACAAGATGTAATAACTACGATTTGTTTAAGAATGATACAACAGTTCAATTCACTATATAGAACACATGTACTCATTGTCGTTTTGGATATATTTAATTACAAAACTTTTGATGTAATACCTACAATCAATACTTCTAAGAAGATACGCATGAATAATTTCTTACAAGATGTAATAACACGATTTGCTTAAGAATGATGACAACAGTTCAATTCAGCTATATAGAACACATGTTACTATTGTCGTTTTTGGATATATTTATTACAAACTTTTGGGCATTTGTCGTTTTTGGATATATTTATTACAAAACTTTTGAGTTCCTACACATCAATACTTCTAAGAAATACGCATGTAACAATTGTCCTACAAGAATGTAATAACTACGATTTGCTTAAGAATGATGACAAAGTTAATTCAGCAATAGACCATTATCTTTGTGTTTTGGGATATATTTATTAAAACTTTTGATGTACCTACAATTCAATACTTCTAAAAAACCATAATAATTGTCCTAACAAGAATGTAATAACAACGATTTGCTTAAGAATGATGACAACAGTTCAATTCAGTATATAGAACAATGTTACTATTGTCGTTTTTGGATATATTTATTACAAAACTTTACGATCCTACACATCATACTTCTAAGAATACGCATGTAACTATTGTCCTTACAAGATGTAATAACTACGATTTGCTTAAGATGACAACAGTTCAATTAGTATATAGGACACATGTATCTCAATTGTCGATTGTGGGATGCATTTATTAATAATCTTTTGAGAGGTGTGCTTACACTTCAATACTTCTAAGATACTCATGCATCTAATTGTCCTTACAAGATTGTAATAGCTACGATTTGTTTAAGAATGATGACAACAGTTCAATTCAGCTATATAGAATCACATGTTACTCATTGTCGTTTTTAGGATATATTTATTACAAAACTTTTGACTGAATTCCTACACATCAATACTTCTAAGAAATACGCATGTAACATAATTGTTCCTAACAAGAATGTAATAACTACGATTTGTCTTAAGAATGATGACAACAGTTTCAATTCAGTTATATAGAACACATGTTACTCATTTGTCGTTTTAGGATATATTTATTACAAAACTTTTGACGAATTCCTACACATCAATACTTCTAAGAAATACGCATGTAACAAATTTTCCTAACAAGATTGTAATAACTACGATTTGCTTAAGAATGATGACAACAGTTCAATTCAGCTATATAGAACACATGTTACTCATTGTCGTTTTTAGGATATATTTATTACAAAACTTTTGAGATTCCTACACTATCAATACTTCTAGAAATACGTATGTAACAAATTGTCCTTACAAGAATGTAATAACTACGATTTGCTTAAGAATGATGACAACAGTTCAATTCAGCTATATAGAACACATGTTACTCATTTGTCGTTTTTGGGATATATTTATTATAAAACTTATGATTTGTATACCTACAATTCAAACTGCTAAGAAGAACCCATGCAAATAATTGTCCTAACAAGAATGTAATAACAACGATTGGTTTAAAAATGATGACGACAGTTTAATTCAGCTATATAGATCACATGTTACATATTCGTCGTTATTGGGATATATTTATTACAAAACTTTTTACTGTTATGCCTACACATCAATACTTCTAAGAAGTACGCATGTAAATTATTTCTTTACAAGATTGTAATAATACTATTTGCTTAAGAATGATAACAGTTCAATTTAGCAATATAGGACACATGTACTCAATTGTCGATTGTGGAATGCATTTATTAGAAATCTTTTGAGAGGTGTGCTTACACTTCAATACTTCTAAGAAGTACCCATGCATCTAATTGTCCTTACAAGATTGTAATAGCTACGATTTGTTTAAGAATGATGACAACAGTTCTAATTCAGCTATATAGAACACATTTACTCATTTGCGTTTTTAGGATATATTTATTACAAAACTTTTGAATGGTATGCCTACACTCATACTTACTAAGAACTATGGCAGTAACTAATTGTCCTAACAAGAATGTAATAACTACGATTGTTTAAGAATGATGACAACAGTTTCAATTCAGCTATATAGAACACATGTTACTACATTTTCGTTTTTAGGATATATTTATTACAAAACTTTTGAAGGTATGCCTACACATCAATACTTCTAAGAAATACGCATGTAACTATTGATTGTAAAACTAAAATTTAAATAAAATAAATCCCCAAAACGCCAATGGGAACATGTGTTTTATAAAAAATTTGGGGATCTTTTAAACAAAACGGTATAATTCCGTTAGGACAATTTTATGGGTTTTTCCAAGGGTTTGAATTGTAGGATACACCAAAAATTTTAAAAAAAATTTAAAAAAAAAAAACACAAATGGGAAATGGTTTTAAAGTGGAAATTTAATGTTTCATCATTTTTAACAAAAGTAGTTTTTCATTTTTAAAGGGGCAATTAGTCATGTTTAGAATATTGAATTGCCCCCCCCCGGATAAAAAGTCCCCCCCAAGTTTTAAAAATTTTATATACCCTTTCGTTTACATTTTAAAAAAAAAATTCTTTGTAAAGGGCAAATTGTCATGGGTACTTTAGAAGTATTGGTGAAAAAACACCCCTTTTAAAAGTTTTAATAAAATTCCCCAAACGAAATTTGGTACTGGCTAATTGCTAAAAATTAACTACATTCTTAAGCAAAATAGTTTATTACTTTTTTAAAAAACATAATTTACATGCGATTTTTTAGAAGTATTGATTTTTAGGCATAACATAAAAGTTTTGTAAAAAAATATATCCCAAAACGACATGAGTCATAAGCTGAATTAAACTCTCGTCATCATTTTTAACCAATCGTTGTTATTACATTCTTGTTAGGACAATATTTGCATGGTTCTTCTTAGCAGTTTGAATTTTAGAATACAAATCATAAGTTTTATATTAAATATATCTAAAAACACAAATGTGTAATATGTGTTCTATATAGCTGAATTGAACTGTTGTCATCATTCTTAAGCAAATCGTAGTTTTATTGCATTCGTGTAAGCACAATAGTTACATGCGTATTTCTTAGAAGTAATGAAGTGTAAAGGGATACCATTAAAAAAGTTTTGTAATAAATATATCCTAAAAACGACAAATGAGTAACTTGTGTTCTATATAACTGAATTGAACTGTTATCATTCTTAAACAAATCGTAGTTATTACATTCTTGTTAGGACAATTACTTGCATGGTTTTCTTCTTAACAAGTATCGAATTGTAGGTATACATCACAATGTTTTATAATAAAATATATCCCTTAAACGACAAATAGTAACATGTGTTCTATATAACTGAATTAAAACTGTTATCTTCATCTTAAGCAAATCGTAGTTATTACATATTGTAAGGACAATTAGTTTACATGCGTAACTTCATAGAAGTATTGAAGTGAAAGGCATAACAATCAAAAGTTAGTAATAAATATATCCCAAATACGACAAATGAGTAACAGTGTTCTATATAAACCCGGAAAATTTAACTGTTTTCATCATTCTTAAGCAAATAGTATTTATTACATTCTTGTAAAGGACAATTTGTTACATGCGTATTACTTAGAAATTTTGATGTGTAGGAATTCCGTCAAAAGTTTTTTAATAAATAATCCTAATAACGACAAATGAGTACATGTGTTCAAAATAACTGAATTGAACTGTTGTCCCTCATTCTTAAACAAATCGTAGCTATTACAATCTTTTAAGGATAATTAGATCATGGTACTTCTTAGAATTATTGAGTGAAGGCCCTAACAATCAAAATTTTGTAATCAATATATCCAAAAAAGATGAATGTGTTACCGTGTCTATATGCTGAATTAAGCTGTTGTCATCAATTTTTTAAACAAATCCTAGTTATTACTTTACATGTTATGGGGGGGGGGGGGGGTGGTGGGGGGGGGGGGGGGGGGAAATTAGTTACATGCGTATTTCTTAAAAGGATCGATGTGTAGGCATACCATTCAAAAGTTTTGTAATAAAGTATATCCTAAAAACGACAAATGAGTAACCAGTGTTCTATATAACTGAATTGAACTGTTTGTCATCATTCTTAAGCAAATCGTAGTTATTACATTCTTGTTAGGAAAATTTGTTACATGCGTATTACTTAGAATAGATTATGTGAAGGAAATTCGTCAAAAGTTTTTTGTAATAAATAAATCCTAAAAACGACAAATAGTAACATGTGTTCTATATAACTGAATTGAACTGTTGTCATCATTCTTAAGTAAATCGTAGTTATTACATTCTTGTTAGGAAATTTGTTACATGCGTATTTCTTAGAAGTATTGATGTGTAGGAATTCGTCAAAAGTTTTGTAATAAATATATCCTAAAAAACGACAAATAGTAACTTGTGTCTATATAACTGAATTGAACTATTATCAATTCTTAAAACAAATCGTAGTTATTACATTCTTGTTAGGACAATTACTTGCATGGTTTCTTCTTACAAGTAATCGAATTGTAGGTATTACATCTCAAAAGTTTTATAATAAATATATCCCTTAAAAACGACAAATGAGTAACATGTGTTCTATATAGCTGAATAAACTCTTATCTTCATTTAAGCAAATCGTAGTTTTTTACATTATTGTAAGACAATTATTTACATGCGTACTTCATAGAAGTATGAAGTGAAGGCATAACAATCAAAAGTTTGTAATAAATATATCCCAAATACGACAAATGATAACAAGTGTTCTATATACCTGAATTGAACTGTTGTCATCATTCTTAAGCAAATCGTAGATTACCTTCTTGTAAGACAATATTACATGCGTATTCTTAGAAATATGAAGTGTAAGGAACTCTCAAAAGTTTTGTAAATAAAATATCCAAAAAACGACAAGGTATAGTGTTCTATATTGAAATGACGTTGTCATCATTTTTTAAACAAAATCGTTATTTACATTTTTTGTAAGGAATTTTTTTACATGGGATTTCTTGAAAATTGATGTGTAGAAAAGTCAAAATTTTGTAAAAAATATCCTAAAAAAAGACAAATGAGTAACATGTTTTATTTAAATTTTAAGAAAGTTTTCATCATTTTTAAACAATGTTTATTAAATTTTGTTTGGAAATTTTTTAAGGGTTTTTAGAATATTGATTGTAAAATTCCAAAAGTTTTAATAAAAAATCCCAAAAAAAACAAAATGGGAAATGGTTTATTTAAAGCTGAATTAAATGTTGCTATTCTTAACAAATCGATTTTTTACATTTGTTAAAATAAATTTTTGATTTTTTAAAAGATTGAAGAGGTTAAAAATCAAAAGTTTTATAAAAAATATTCCAAAAAAAAACAAAAGAGTAAAGTGTTTTATAGCGAATTAAAATGTTTCATCATCTTTTAAAAAATGTGTTATAAAACTTTTAAACAATTTTAAAGGGTTTTCTTTGGAGTAGATTTTAGGATCTCAAAAATTTTAAAAAAATTACCCAAAACAAAATGATAAAAAGGTCTATATAGGAATTTTTAACGTTGTTTAAAATTTTAAAAAAATGTAGTTTTAAAATTTTTTAGGACAAATTTTTCAAAAACTTAGAAGTATTGATGTGTAGGAAACCCCAAATTTTTTATAAAAAAATCCAAAAACGCAAATGAAATTTGGTTCTAATACTGAATTAACGTGTATTTTTTTAAAAATCGTGTTTTTACATTCTTGTAAGGACAATTTTTCATGGGTTCTTAAGTTTGAGTGTGAAAATTTTAAAAGTTTTTAATAAAATCCAAAAAACAATTAATAAAATGTGTTTTATATACGAATTTAACGTTTTATATTCTTAAGCAAATGTAGTTTTACATTTTTGTTTTCAAAATTTTTTCATGGTTTTCTTTTAAAATATAATGTGTGAAACCAAAGTTTTAATAAAAATTTTCCAAAAAACAAATGGTAACATGTGTTCTATTATGAAAAAAATGTTTTTATCATTCTTAAACAAAACGTAGTTTTTACTTTTTTTAGGAAATTGAAAGGTTTTTTAGAAATATTAGTGTAGGAAATTCAAAAAATTTTTTATAAAATTTCAAAAACGACAATTTAAAATGTGTTTATATACTGAAAAAACGTTGTCTCATTCTTTTAACAAACGTAGTTTTTAACATTTTTTAGGGGAAAATTTTTTTCAGGTATTCTTTGAAGTATTGAAGGTAGGAATTCCCCAAAATTTTTAATAAATATTCCAAAAACACAATTGGAACAGTGTCTATATCTAATTAATGTTTATATTCTTAACCCAAAAGTTTATTACATTTGTAAAAACAATTATTGCGCTTCTTAGATATTTGATGTTGGTTTAAAAAACAAAAAAAATTTTAAAAAAATATACCAAAAAAGACAAATGAAACAAATTTTTTCTAAAAAGCTGAAATTAACTGTTGTCATCATTTTTAACAATCGTGTTAAAACATTTTTTGGACAATTTTTCATATTTTTTAAAAAATTGATTTTAGTAAAACCAAAAAATTTTTAATAAAAATATCCCAAAAAAACCAAAAAGGAAATTGTTTTATAAGGAATTTAAAATGTTGTTCATTTTTTAAAAAAA
>JARBHB010000287.1:0-12500 GCA_029891345.1 Dryococelus australis
TTTTTTTAATTTTAAAAAATTTTTAATTTTAAAAAAAGGTTTTTTTTTTTTTTTTTTTATTGGTGAATTCATATTGGTTTAATAATTGCTAATAAGATACTAACCTGTTTTCCGTTTTTAATTTTATACAACTTGTTTCTGAATTAATTGTGAATTAATTTCTTTTTTGCCCTAAATTTAATTATTTGGCTTAACTACACTTGATGGGTTTATTCAAATTATTTACTTTAGTCTTAGACTTTAATTTAATTGTTAGATTGATTAACACGGGTTTCTTTTTTTTCTTTTTTATAATTAATTATCTTAGACTTGTTTTAGTGTGGTGAGAAGGTACCCAGGTTTCCTTTTATTGCCCTAAATTTTTATTACTTTTAATACTTAAATTTTCAGTGGGGAAGGGGAAATATACACACTGTGTTTTTTACTTTTTTCCAAATTATTATTACTTTACTTAGATTGAATTAAGTTGGGGAGGTTGGAGTATACACACTGTGTTTCTTACTTTATTGCCATAATTAATATTACTTTGTTTAGACTTGAACTTAGAGTGGGGGGTAGAGTATAAAACACGTGTTTTTATTTATTGCCATAATTATTTTTACTTTAGTTTAGCTTAAACTTGGTGGGTAGAGTAATAACACTGTGTTTCTTTAGGTTTTTTCTATTATTTTATTTGTTAGATTTGAACTTAGAGTGTTGGTAAATCCCCGTTTCTACTTTTATTGCCTTAAATTTATATAATTAGTTTGATGAATTTAATGTTAAGTTATACAATTTTTACTTTTATTGCATAATTTTTAAATTCGTTTTTTAGATTTAACCATGTGTTTTAGTTTATATAAATTTTTCTTTACTTTTTTGCATAATTGGTAATAAGTTAACCTTGGTTTAACTTTTCCAATAAATAATATAGACCAACCCTTTTTTCAGTTGTGAAATATAATTATTTTTAGTTTATACTTAATATTCTATTTGTTTGATAATTCGGTGTGTAGGTTTTGGAAAAATAAATTTTTAGTTTATAAATTTTTTTAATTAGAAGTTAATTCAGATGTGTTAAAATTACAATTTTTTTCTTTATTTTTAATTTATTTATTTAGTTTAGTTAAATTCAGAGTTTAGTAGGATAAATTTTTTATTTAAGTATTTTATTCTTACTAATTTTTTTGTTTTTCCAATATTTATATTTATTCTATATTTTACTTGAATTCAAAACTTCGGTTGAGAAATTTCTTCGTTTAGTAAAAATTAAATATTACTTTAGTTTAGACTGAACTTAAAGGGGGTTAAGTAGAGTATACACACTGTTTTCTCGTTTATTGCCTAATATATATTACTTTATTTAACTTTATTAGGGGGGTTGATAATTTACCAGTGTTTTACTTATTGCCATAAATTTATTATTACTTTACCCAACTTTATTTAAATTAAGGTGTAGTAGATATACACATGTGTTTTTACTTTTTTCCAATTATTTATAATTTAGTCTTAGACTTGACTTCATTCTGGAAGGTGAGTACAACTGTGTTTCTTCGTTTTATTGCCTAATTATATAATTTACTTTGTCTAGAATTGAACTTCAAATGTGGAGTAGTGAGTATTTCCCTGTTTCTTCGTTTTATTGCCATTTATTATTACTTTTGTCTTAGACTTAATTCCCTTTCGGGGAGTGAGTATTACACACTGTTTTTTTTACTTTATTCCATAATTATATATTTACTTTAGATTATTGATTTCAGGCGGGAAGGTTTACCATTTTTCGTTTTATTATATTATATATTAACTTTGCTTAGACTAACTTCAAATGTGGATACGGTAAGTATACACCTGTGTTTCTTTTTTTAATCCATAATTATTTTTTTGACTTATGACTTAGATGGTAAAAACCCCTGTTTTCTTTTATTGCCTAATTATATTATTAAATTATGAATTTCCCTTACGGTACGGTTTTATATACAAAATACTGTTTCTTACTTTTAATGCCATAATTATATTTACTTTAGCTTAGAATTGAACTTCAGAAGGAAGGTAGTATACACACTGTGTTCTTCTTATTTGCCATAATTTTATTAATTAGTTTGAAATTTAGAGTTGGTAAGTATCACACTTGGTTTTTTTAGTTTTATTCCATATTAATTTTTAATTTTGACTAAAAGAACTTAGAGTTGGTTAGATAATATAACACTGTGTTTCTTATCGTTTTTCCATAATATAATATTTTTTTCTTAGTTTGATTAAGATGTGGAGGTAAGTTACCAAGGGGTTTTTTAAGAATTTATTGCCTTATTTATATTTATTTGTCTTAACTTGAATTTAATGTGGTGGAAGGGGATTTTAAAACGTTTTTATTTTTTGCCATAATTATATATTACTTGTCTTGTCTTTACTTCTGGTGTGGTAGAGTTAGTAACACACTGTTTCTACTTTATTGCCATAATTTATATTACTTTAGTCTTAGACATAAACTTCGAGTTAGGTTTTTCCACTGTTTCTTCTTTTCCAATTAATTTCATAGGTTAGATGTTTAATGTGTTTAGTTTTTCATGTTTTTTTATAAAAAATTTTTATTATTACTTAGTTTAAATTAACTTCCAAGTGTGGTAGGTAAGTATACCCTTTTTTTTTTCTTACTTTATTGGGCCTAAATTATATATTACTTTAGTCTTGACTTAATTCTTGTGGTACGGTAAATCAACGTTTCTTACTATTGCATAATTATATTTACTTTGTTTGACTTAAATTCAGATCGGTGTAGATATACACCTTTTGGGTTTTCTTATTTTTCCCTATTATTTTACTTCTAATTTTAACTTAGTGTTAAGTGTCTCCGAGTTTTAAGTTTATTGCCTAAATTAATTACTTTAGTTGCTTGAATTAAATGTGTATAGATTTTACATTTGTTTTTAGTTTATTGCCTAATTTTTAAAAATGTTAAAAACTTACTTCAAATTTAGATAATATCAACTGTGTTTTACTATTCCTGTTTTTATTATTAACTAACTTGAACTTTCTTACGTTGAATTCACAATGTTTTTACTTTTATTACCTTAAATTTTTACGTTTCTTGACATAAACTTCTATGTGCATAAATTAAACCCCGTGTTCTTAGTTAACTAATATATTACTTAATTTTATTTTGAATTTAAGGGGGTAAATTTGATTATAAAATGTGTTTTCGGTAGGATTAATAGTTTATTACTTTGTATTAGACCAACTTCAAGGTGGTACGTAGAGTAAACATGTTTCGACGTTTCGAAATTATATATTTTTTTCTTAAATTAACTTCAGATTTTAGTAGCTAACACTGTTCTAGTTTTGTATTTTAACTTATTGCTTTGATTTGAATTCATATGTGTCTTAAATAACTAGTTCTTACTTATATAAATTTTTTACTTTTCTTAGACTTGAATTCAATTGTTATAGATATACACCTTTGTTTTCAAGTTTTGCTGTTAGATTACTTTTGTGTTTTACGTTGATTCCAAAGTTTTTAGTTAGTTTAACTTGATTAGAGTTTTGCAATAATTCAACTTTTCTTTACTTGTATTCAAGTTTATATATATTCAGATTGTTAAGGTTTGGGATAATATAATTGTTTGCAACTTATTCATAATTTATTTACTTAGTTTAAATTTGCGAATTATAGGTAAGTATTAAACAGATTTCTTAGTTTTATAGCATAATATATATTATTAGACTTAGACTTGAACTTTAGTGGTAAGTAGATATACTGTTTTTACTTTATGGTAATTATATATTTTAGTCTTGATTTAACTTTAGTGGTGAAGTTTTAACACTATGTTTTTACTTTATTCCAAATTTATTCAGTAGATAGACTTACGTTGGTAATATATACTAATGTTTAATTTATTCTAATTTATTCTTGTTTGTCTTAGAAATAATTCAGAGTGCGTACGGTTAAGCCCTGTTTATTTATTAGCTTAGACTTGAACTTCAATTGTGTATGAAGTTACACATGTGTGGAGTTTATGCCAATTATATTTTTTAGTTTAGACTTACTTCGAGTGGTTAAGAGTTTAAGTGAGTTTACATTATCTTACTATTATTGTTAATTATATATACTAGTCTTGTGAATTTAACTTGGTGAGATTTCCATTTATATCCATAATATTTCTGTTGCTGTAGAGTTGTGTTTTTACGTTTATTGCCAAATTATATATACTTATCTTATTGAACTTCAGACGGTGGTAAATATACACACTGGTTTTACTTTTTTGCTAATTATTATTACTTTGTCTTAGACTTAATTCGATGTGGTGTGGAGTATACATGTTTCTTGTTTAGCATAATTTAATACTTTTCTAACTTGTTCAGTGGTAAGGTGAGTTACACACTGTGTTTCTTCGTTTATCCATAATTTTATACTTTGCTTTGACTGACCAATGTGGTGGTATCACAGTGTTTCTATTTATTGCATATTTATTACTTTCTTGACTAAACTCAATGGTAGGTGGTATACACACTGTGTTTCTACGTTTTTGCATAATTTATATTACTTGTCTAGACTTAACTTCAGAGTGTGGTGTAAGATCCGTGTTTCTTACTTTTTGCATAATTTTATTCTTTGTCTTAACTGAACTTCAGAGTGTGTAGGTAAGTATACCACGTGTTTTTTTATTGCCTAATTATATATTATTAGTCTGACTTGAACTCGAGTGTGTAGGAGTATACCCGTGTTTAGTTTTGCATAATTATTTACTTGTCTGACTTAAATTCGAGTGGGTGGTAGAGTACCACTGTTTTCTTAGTTATTGCCAATTATAATCTTTGCTTAGATTGACTTCAAGTGGTTGAGTAATATACACATGTTTTCTATTTTTTCATAATTATATACTTAGTCTTGAATTGAACTTGAGAGGGGTGGGAAGATTCACTTGTGTTTCGTACTTTATTGCCAAATTATATATTACTTTAGTCTTAGACTTGACTTCAGAATGTGGTAGATGAGAAACAAGTGTTTCTTACTTATCTATTATATTACTTTAGTTCTGATTCAGTCGGTAGGTGGTATAACACTGTGTTTCTTACGTTATTCCATAATTATATATTCTTTATCTTAGACTTACTCAATGGGAGTAGATTCACATGTTTTTGTATCCCTATATATTACTTAGTCTTAGAATGAACTTCTTTTGTAGGTATACACACTGTGTTTTTACGTTATGCCATAATTATTATACTTTAGCTTAGATTGACTCAGGTGTGTAGAGAGATACACACTTGTTTCTTTATTTATGCCTATATATTTTTAGTCTTAGCTTGATTTGAGTGTGGAGAGTGGTATACACATGTGTTCTTCTTATTGCCTAATTTAATTATTAGTCTTGAGACTTCAGGGTGTAGGTAGATATACACACTGTGCTACGTTTTTGCAAATTATTACTTTACTAGACTTGAACTCAGGTGTGGGTGAGTATCACTCTGGTTTCTGTTTTGCATATTATATATTACTTTAGCTTATATCTTCATGGTCGGTAGGTTCACTTTTTTCTTACTTTATTGCATAATTATAATTACTTGTATTTTTAATTCAGAGTTTACGTAGAGTTACACACGTGTTTCTTACGTTTTGAATATTATATATTACTTTATCTTAGACTGACAGTGTGGTAGGTAATATACCACTGTGTTTTCGTTTATGCCTATTATATATTATTTAGTCTTAGACTTGACTTCAGATGGTAGAGTAGAGTATACACTGGTTCTAGTTTTCCTTTATATATTACTTTGTTTACTTAACTTCAGAGGCGGTACGGAAGTTACACTGTGTTTTCGTTTATGCCTTTTATATTACTTAGCTTGACTAGACTTCATAGGTAGGTGAGTATACCTGTGTTTTACTTTATTGCATAATTTATATTTAGCCTTAGACTTAACTTCTAGTACGTACGGTGAGTATACACACTGGTTTCTTATTTTTCATAATTATATTTCTTTGCTTACTGAACTTAGATGTGGTAGAGTAAGTTACACACTGTGTTCTTACTTTATGCCATTTATTATTACTTTGACTTAGACTTGACTTCCATACGGTACGGTGTAGTAGCCATGTGTTTCTTACTTTTCCATATTTTATTACTTAGCTTAGACTTGACTCGAGTTTAGGAGAGATACACTGTTTTCTTATTTATTGCCTAATTTATATTATTTAGACTGAATTCAGGGGGGGTGGTTTTCAGTGTTTCTTACGTTTATCAATTATTATTACTTTAGCTTTGATTTAGGGTAGGTTATACACAGTGTTTCTACGTTTTGCATATTATATTTTTTACTTAGCTGAACTCCTATAGGACTGTTATATACCACTGTGTTTTTCGTTTTGCATAATTTATATTACTTTAGCTTAGATTGATAGATGTGTGGGAGAGTATAACGTTTTCGACTTATTCATAATATATATTATTTGTCTAGATTGAACTCCAGTGTTAGAGTAGAGTATACACACGTGTTTCTTAGTTTAGCCATAATTTATTACTTTTTAGACTTGACTTCAGTGTGGTAGGTAGAGTATACCAGTTTTCTCTTTTGCCATAATTATATATTACTTTGTTAGACTTGATTCAGGGTGTGGTAGTAAACACACTGTTTTTACTTTTTCTTATTATTTACTTTAATAGACTTAATTCAGAGGTGGTGTAGTACACACTTGTTTCTTATTTTTGCCATAATTTTATTACTTTTTGATTGACTTCAGTGGGTAGTAGAGTATACACTGTGTTTCTTCTTTATGCCATAATTATAATTACTTTATCTAGACTTAACTAGAGTGGGTTAGAGTATACACACGTGTTTCTACTTTTTGCCATATTATATTTACTTACTTAGATTGAATTGAGTGTGGGAGAGTAACATTTTTTCAAGTTATTGCCATAATTATTTTACTTAGTCTTAGATTGAACTCCAAATGTGGAAGTGAGTATACACACAGAGTTTCTTACTTATGCTATTTATATTACTTTAGATAACTTGAACTCAGACTTGGTAGGTAAGTATACACAGTGTGTTTCTTACTTTAATGCCATATTATATAACTTTTTTAGACTTAACTCAGTGTGGAGAGTAGTAAACACACTTGTTTTACTTTATTGCCAATTATATTACTTTAAACAGACTTGACTCTAGTACGGTACGTGAGTATACAATGTGTTCTACTTTATGCATAATTATATATACTTTTGTCTTAGACTTAAATTCAGAGTGGGACGGTAAGATACACACTGTGTTTCTACGTTTTTGCCTAATTATAATTACTTGCTTAACGAACTTCAGAGGTGGTGGTAGTATACACATGTTTTTACTTTTTTGATAATTTATATACTTTAGTCTTATTGACTTCAGGTGGTGGTAGAGTATACCACCTTGTTTCTTCTTATTGCATAATATATATATTACCTTATTGAACTTGGGTGTGGTGGAGAGTATAACTGTGTTTTTGTTGCCTAATTATTTTATTATTAGACTTGAACTTCGATGTGGTGAGTAGATACACACATGTTTCTTCGTTATGATAATTATAATACTTTAGCTTGACTTGAATTCAGAGCGGTGGTTATAACACTGTGTTTTTACGTTTTACTAATATTTTACTTGACTAGCTTAACTCAGAGTGTGGTAAGTAGGTAACACACTGTGTTTCTAGTTATTGCATAATTATATATTCTTTTCTTAGACTTGAACTTCAGGGGTTGAGTATATCAGTGTTTTATGTTTATACCATAATTATTATTATTGTCTTAACTTAATTCAGAGGGGTGTGAGTTCCCTGTGTTCTTCTTATTCCATAATTTATTTTTAGACTTGATTGAACTTCTGTGTTAGGTGGTTACCCTTGTTTCTTACGTTTTTGCATATTTTTATTTGTAGACTACGGTGGGTGTGAGTTACCCGTGTTCTTACTTATCATAATATTATCTTAGTAGACTGAATTGTGTGGTAGTAGGATCACACTGTTTCTATTTACAAATTTATTTCTTAGTTGCTTGCTTCAGGTGGTGAGATACACACTGTGTTCTACTTTTATATTTATTTACTTAGTTTAGCTTGAACGATGGGTGGTGATTCACCGTGTTCTGTTATTCCATATTATTTTTGCTGACTGAATCGAGTGTGGGAAGATACACACGTGTTTTATTTTGCATATTATATTTACTTAGTCTTGACTGAACTCAGGGTGGTTAGAGTAACACAGTGTCTTTATTGCCAAATTTATATACTTTAGCTAGACTGAACTTCTTGGGAGTACCATGTTTTACTTTTTGCCTATATATTCTTTTTCTTGAATTGACTTCAATGGGTAGAACCCTGTTTCTTTTTGCCATATATATACTTAGTCTACTAACTTCAGTGTGTATAGTTCCTGTGTTTCTTACTTATTGCCAATATATATTACTTAGTCTTGATGAATCGAGTGAATAAGACCACTGTGTTCTTAGTTTATTGCCATATATATTACTTTAGCTTGACTGACTTCTGTCGGTAGTGTTTACCACTGTGTTTCTACTTATTCCATAATTATTACTTGTCTAGCTTACCAGGGGTAGTAGAGATACACCTGTGTCTACTTATTCCTAATTATATTAGCTTACTTGAACTTCGTGTGGTAAGTTACAGTTTCTTATTTATTGCCAAATATATTTACTTTAGCTAGCTTGAACTTCATTGTAGGTAGTAACCAGTGTTTCTACGTTTGCCTAATATTATTATTTCTAACTTAGTCTTAATGAGTAACACACTGGTTTCTTCGTATCCTAATTATATTACTTCTTGCTTACTTCTGTGTAGGTGAGTACACATTGTTTTTCTTACCTAATTTTATATTTAGTCTTAGCTCTCAGAAGTGTATGGGTGGAAGAGTATACCACTTGTGTTTTGTACTTTTTTTTGCCATAATTTTATATTTCTTTAGTCTTAGACTTGAACTTCAGAATGTGGTAGAGTAGAGTATACACACCAGTTTTTTCTTACGTTTATTTGCATAATTATATTTTTCTTTAGACTTGACTTGAACTTCAGAGTGCGGTAGAGTAGAGTATACCACTGTGTTTTTTACGTTTTTTCATAATTATATATTTCTTTTGACTTAGGCTTCAACTTCAGAGTGTGGTAGGTAGAGTTACACACTGTGTTTCCTTTCGTTTATTGACATAATTTATTTTTACTTTAGTCTTAGACTTGAACTTCGAGTGGGTAGGAGAGTATACACACAGTGTTTCTTATGTTTATTTTCCCCTTTAAAAATAATTACTTTAGTTTAGACTTTTAACTTCAGGTGTGGGGTAGGTAAGTATACACCCTGGTTTTTTACGTTTATTGCCTAAAATTTTAATTTTCCCTTTTGTCTTAGAAATTAAAAATTTAGAGTGTGGTTTTAGAGGGTTTCAACCTGGGTTTTTACTTTTTTTCCCTTTTAAATTTTTTATTACTTTAGTCTTTGACTTGAAATTCAGGGGTGTTGGTTTAAATAGAGTTACACACTGGGGTTTCTTACGTTTATTGCCCTAATTTTTATATTACTTTAGTCTTAGGGCTTGAACTTCCAGTGGGGTTGGTAGATATAACACTGTGTTTCTTAGTTTTATTGCCATAATTATATATTACTTTAGTCTTAGACTTGAACTTCAGAATGTGGTAGAGTAGAGTAACACACTGTGTTTCTTACGTTTTTTTGCCATAATTATATATTACTTTTTGTCTTAGACTTGAACTTCAGAGTGTGGTGTGGTAGAGTATACACACTGTGTTTCTTACGTTATTGCCATAATTATATATTACTTTAGGGTTTGACTTTTAACTTCAGAGTGGGTAGGTAGAGTTTACCACATGTGTTTCTTACTTTTATTGCCATTTAAATTTTATATTACTTTAGCCCTTTAAAATGAACTTCAGGGGTGTGGTAGAGTAGAGTAACACTGTGTTTCCCTTTGTTTATTGCCATAATTATATATTACTTTAGACTTAGACTTGAACTTCAAGGGGTCGGTAGAGTAGAGTTTACCCCACTGTGTTTCTTTGTTATTGATAATTATATATTACTTTGCCCTTGACTAAAAACCCAGTGGGTAGGTGAGTATACCCCTGTGTTTCTTTACGTTTATTGCCTAATTAATTTATTTAGCTTAGACGAACTTTAAGGTTTGGGGAGTATACACCTGTGTTTTTATTTTTGCCTAATTATATATTCTTTAGTCTGACTAACTTTAAGGTGGTAGAGTTATAACCGTGTTTCTTCGTTTTTGCCATAAAAATAACTTTTGTTTGACTAAAAAAAAGGGGGGGAAAAGGGATCCCAATTTTTTTTTTAGCCAAATTAAAATTTTTTTTCTTGATTGACTAGGGGGGGGGAAAATATCACGTTTTCTTTTTATTTCAAATTTTATATTTCTTTAGCCTTTTTAAAAAAATTTTGGGGAAAATTAACCCCTGTGTTTTACTTTTTTTCCTTTTTTAAAATTATTTTTTTTTAATTCCCGGGGGGGGGAGTTTCCCTGTTTCTTGTTTTTCCCTAATTTTTAATAAATTTTTCGAATTCTGAAGGACGGTAAAAACATGTGTTTTTTGTTTTAAAAATTTTTTTTTTGTTGGGGTTTTTTACGGGTTGTCATGGTTTCTCTTATTTCCATTTTTTTTAATTAATCTTAGATTACTTTAGTGGGGTAGAGTTTTTCTGTTTATTATTTTAATGCCTTTAAATATGTTGTTTAGATTGAACTCAGAGTTTAGAGTATGTTTCACCTGTTTTCTTACTTTTTAGCTTAATTTAATTACTTTTAGTTAGAATGAACTGAGTTGAGGGATGAAATTTTTTTTACTTTTATTGAAAAATTTAGAGTTATTTAGCTTAGACTTGACTTAGTTTGGGAAAAATAAAGTTTCTTCTTATTGATAATAAATTTGGTTAAAGTTGGAATATATCCGTTTCTTACTTTTGTAATTAATAACTTGGCTAGTTTTAATTTAACTTGTTGTTAACCGGTTTACGTTACAATTTTTTTACTTATTGATAATTTAAACCGGTTAGATAAACGGTTTTAGTTATTCCTTTTTTTTATTAATTAAATCAAATTAAGTAATTAAACCGGGTTTTTTTTCTATTATATATTATTTGTTTGACTTGACTCTTTCGGTACGGGAAATTCACCTGTGTTTTTGTTTTCTTAAAATTTTACTTTGCTTAGATAACTTCCTAACGACGGTAATTACAACTTGTTTCTACTTTATCATATTATTTCTTTTGCTAACAATTTATTGTTTTAAATACCATTTTTTACTTTTTCCAAATTTATTTTTTGTTAAAACCAAGTGGTTATAGTATCCATTTTTATTTGATATTTTTACTAGTTAATGAATTTTTGGGATATCATTTTTTTTACTAATTAATTTATTAGTTTAAATTACTTATGGTAGATAAATATTTCTTAC
Organism: Dryococelus australis; assembly: GCA_029891345.1. Classification (NCBI taxonomy): domain Eukaryota; kingdom Metazoa; phylum Arthropoda; class Insecta; order Phasmatodea; family Phasmatidae; genus Dryococelus; species Dryococelus australis. Next base: position 11,440 of record JARBHB010000287.1, read on the forward strand.
GTTTTCAATTTAATAATTTTAATTCTTCTTAGGGTTTATTAACTTTTGTTTTCCAATATTATTTTTTATTAACAATATCGAGTGAAGGTATACCACGTGTGTTCTTACGTTATTGCCAATTTATATTACTTTAGTCTTAGACTTGATTAAGTGGGTGGAGTATACACATGTGTTTCTACGTTTATTCCAAATTTATATACTTTGTCTTAGACTTGAACTTCCAAGTGTGTAGTAGGTAACACGTGTTTCTTAGTTATTGCTAATATATATAATATCTTAGACTTGAACTAGATGTGCATGAAGTATACCAGTGTTCTTACTTTATACATAATTATTATACTTTAGACTAACTTGAACTTCATGGTGTAAGGTAGAGTTCAACTGTGTTCTTATTTTTCCATTTTTTATTTACTTTTAGATTGTTGAACTTCCTATACGGTACGGTGTAGTATACACCGTGTTTCTTACGTTTTTGCCATAATTATATATCTTTTTAGATGAACTTAGAGTGGTGAGAGAGTATAACACTGTGTTTTTCTTTATGCCATAATTATATTACTTTAGTCTTAGACTTAATTCAGAGTGGGTGGTATATATACACACTGTTTTACTTTATGCCATATTATATTACTTAGCTAGATTGAATTAAGTGTGGATAGATCACCGTGTTTCTTACTTTATTGCATAATTTATATTAACTTTAGTCTAGACTTGAACTCAGATGTGGTAGTAGATATACCAGTGTTCTACTTTATAGCATAATTATATATTACTTAGTCTTACTTAACAGTGGGAGTTAGTATACACACTGTGTTCTTATTATTGCCAATTATATAATTATTTAGTCTTAGATTGAATTCAAGGTGGAGGTAGAATCACTGTTTTCTTACGTTTATTGCCATAATTTATATATTATCTTAGACTTGAACTTCAGAGGGTGGAGAGTAGAGATACACACTGTGTTTCTTTGGGTTTTTTGCCATTAAATTTTATATTTCTTTAGTCTTAACTTGAACCTTTATTTTGTGGGAATAACACACTTTTTTTCTTACGTTTATTGA
>JARBHB010000288.1:0-16477 GCA_029891345.1 Dryococelus australis
AAAAAATTTTTAAAAAAAAAAAATTTTTTTCCAAAAAATTTTTTAAAAAAATTTTTTTTAAAAATTTAATTTTTTCCAGGGAAAATTTTTCCTTTTTTTACAAAAATTTTTTAAATAAAAATTTTTTATCCCTTTTTAAAAAAAAAAAAAAAATTTTTAAAAAAAAAAAATTTTTTTTTAAAAAAATTTTTAAAAAACTCTTTTTTTAAAAACCCCTTTTTTTTTTTTTTTTTTTTTTTGGGGTTTTTTTTTAAAAATTTTTTTTGCCTTCTTTTCCCAAATACCCCTTTTTAAATTTTTCCCCTTTTATTTTAAACCTTTTTTTTTTTTAAAAAAAAAATTTTTATTTCCCTTTTTTGGGAAAAAAAAAATTCCCACCCCTAAAAAAAAATTTCCCTTTTTCCCTTAAAAAATTTTTAAAAAAAAAAAAAAATTTTTTAAAAAAAAACTTTTTTAAAAAAAAAAAAAAATTTTTTTTTTTAAAAAAAAAAAAAAAACCCGCTTTTAAAACCCCTTTTTTCCCCACCCCCAAAAAAAAAAATTAAAAAACATTTTTTAAAAAATTTCCCTTTTTAAACCTTTCCCAAAAACTTTTTTTTAAACTTAAATTTTTTAAAATTTTTACCCTTTTTAAAAAAAACCCTTTTTTTTTCCCTTTTAAACCCAAAAAAAAAAAATCTAAAAAAAAAAAAACCCTTTTTTTTAAAAAAAAAAAACCCCTTTTTCCCAAAAATTTTTTTTATAAACCAAAAATTTTTAAATTTTTAAAAACCCACAAAAAAACCCCCAAAAAAAAAACCCTAAAACCCAAACCTTTTAAAATTTTGGAAAAATTAAACCCGAAAATTTCCCCTTTTTCCCCAAAAAAAAAACCCCTTTATTTTTTCCAAAAAACCAAAACCCCCAAACGGGGGTTTTTAACCCCCCAAAATTTTCCCCCCCCCCTTTTTTAAAAAAAAAAAAAAAAAAAAATTTTAAAAAATTAAAAAACCTAAAAAAAAGGGGACCAATTTTAAATTTTTTTTAAAAAAAAATTTATCCCCAAAAATTTAAAAAAATTTTTACAAAAAAAAAATTTCCCCCCCAATTGGGACTAATACCTTAAAATGCCCCATAACCCTTAAAAAAATTGGAAAATTGAGAGAAAAAAAAATAAATCGACAATTTAAATTTTTTTTAAATAAAAAAAACCCCCCCCCATTTTGGAACAAAAGTGATTGACCCATGTAAAAAAGGAAAACCCAAAAAAAAATCCCAAAAAAAAAGTAAAAAAAAACCCAAAAAATTACAAACATTTTGGGCCCTTTTAAAAAGCCCAACTTTTTTCCCTAAACCTTTTAAATCCCTTAAACCCCCAAAAAAAAAACAAAAAAAACCAAAATAAAAAAACAAAAACCAAAAGGGAAACCAAAAAACCATTTTTATTAAAAAAAGGGGGGGTTGAAAAAAAAGGGTGGGTTTTTTAAAAAAAGGGGGAATTTTTTTCTTTTTAAAAAAATATTTTTGGAATTTTTCCTTAATTAAAAAAAAAATTTTTAAAACAAAAACCGGGGAAATAATAAAAAAACCCCCCCAAAAAAAAACCGTTTTTTAAAAAAAATTTCCCTTCCTTAAAAAAAACCTTAATTTTCCTGTAAAAAGCAACACGAAGGGTTACCCCCCGGGCCCAAAAAATTTTTGTAAAAAAAAAACCCGGGGGAAAAAAATTTTAAAAAAAAGTCCCCAAAATTCAAAAAACCCCCCTTTTTTAAAAAATTAAATTGAAAACCCGAAAATGTTTAGGAAAACCCGGCCCGTTGGAGTTAGGGTGCGGGCCAAAAAAACCCGGTAAAAAAAATTTTTTTCCCACCCCCCAAAAAAAAAAAATTGCCCCGAAAAGCAAAATTAGTTAAATTCCAAAAAAATCATTAAAAAATTTTAAAGATAAAAAAAAAAAAAAAAACCCCCAAATTTTAAAAAATTTTAAATTAAAAATTAAATTTATTTTAACTTTATTAAAAGGGAAAAGGGGAAAAGGGATATTATTTTTTAAATCAAATTGTAATTTTAATAAAATTGAAAAAAAAAAAAATTTTTCCCCATTTTTAAAAAAAATAACATTATTTTTTTTTTGGGGGGGGCCCTTTTTTTTTTTTTTTTTATTTTTTGGTGGTTTTTGGTTTGGTGGGGGGGAAAAAATTTTTTGGGGTAAAAATTTTAGATTAAATTTTTTTTTTTTTGGATTAAAAAAAAAAAAAAAAAAAAATTTTTAAAAAAAAAAAAAAAAAAAAAAAAAAAAAAAAAAACAAAATTTAAAATTTTTTTAAATAAAAAAAAAAAAAAAAAAACCAAAAAAAAAAAAAAAAAGGGGAAAAAAAAAAAAAAAAAAAAAAAAAAAAAAAAAAAATTTAAAAAAAAAAATTTTTTTAAAAAAAAAAAAAAAAAAAAAAAAAAAAAGAAAAAAAAAAAAAAAAAAAAAAAAAAAAAAAAAAAAAAAAATTAAAAAAAAAAAAAAAAAAAAAAAAAAAAAAAAAAAAAAAAAAAAAAAAAAAAAAAAAAAAAAAAAAAAAAAAAAAAAAAAAAAAAAAAAAAAAAAAAAAAAAAAAAAAAAAAAAAAAATTAAAAAAAAAAAAAAAAAAAAAAAAAAAAAAAAAAAAAAAAAAAAAAAAAAAAAAAATTTTTTTTTTTTTTAAAAAAAAAAAAAAAAATAAAAAAAAAAAAAAAAATAAAAATTTTAAAAAAAAAAAAAAAAAAAAAAAAAAAAAAAAAAAAAAAAAAAAAAAAATTTTTTTTAAAAAAAAAAAAAAGGAAAAAATAAAAAAAAAAAAAAAAAAAAAAAAAAAAAAAAAAAAAAAAAAAAAAAAAAAAAAAAAAAAATTAAATTTTAAAAAAAAAAAAAAAAATAATTTTTAAAAAAAAAAAAAAAAAAAAAAAAAAAAAAAAAAAATTAAAAAAAAAAAAAATTTAAATTTTAAAAAAAAAAAAATTTTAATAAAAAAAAAAAAAAAAAAAAAAAAAAAAAAAAAAAAAAAAAAAAAAAAAAAAAAAAAAAAAAAAAAAAAAAAAAAAAAAAATAAAAAAAAAAAAAAATAAAAAAAAAAAAAAAAAAAAAAAAAAAAAAAAAAAAAACCCCCCAAAAATAAAAAAAACAAAAAAAAAAAAAATAAAAAAAAAAAAAAAAAATTTTTTTATAAAAAAAAAAAAAAAAAAAAAAAAAAAAAAAAAAAAAAAAAAAAAAAAAAAAAAAAAAAAAAAAAAATTTTATAAAAAAAAAAAAAAAAAAAAAAAGAAAAAAAAAAAAAAAAAAAAAATTTTTTTTGGGGAAAAAAAAATTTTTTTTTTTAAAATTCAAAAAAATAATTTGGAAAAAAGGGAAAACCCCTTAAAAATTTGAAAAAAAAAATTAAAAAAAAATTTTTTTGTTAAAAAAAGTTTTTAAATGGGTTTTAAAAATGAGGGAAAATAACCCCCGTGTTCCCCTTTCGAAGAGTTTTTTTTAAATCCTCCCAAGGGGAAAGGGATTGTAAAAAAACCTTTAAAAAACCCCCAAAGGCGGGAGGGAAAACCCCCAAAATTGTTAAAACCTTTTTGAAAAAAAGTTGAAACTTTGGAAAAGTTTTTTAAATCAAGGGGAAAACAATTTTTTTTTAAACGAAAATTTTTAAAAAAAAAACCCTGGTTTCACCCTTTTTTCTTTTTTTTAAATTTTTTAAAATTTAAAAATAAAATTTTTAATTTTTTAAAAATTTTTTAAAAAAATTTACCCCCAAAAAAAGGGGGCCAAATAATTTTTATTAAAAGGATAATGGCGTCCCCCCCAAAAAACCCCAAAAATTTAAAATTACCACAAACCCCCAAAATTACCCAAAAATGACTTCCCCCAAAAAAAAACCCCCAAAAAAACCCCCCCAAAAAACCCAAAAACCCCAAAAACCCCCAAAAAAAAATTACCCCCCAAAAAAATTTTCCCCCACAAACCACCCCCCCCAAAATTACTCCAAAATTATTCCCAAAAGAATCCAAAACTACTCCATCAGCCCCAAAAGAAAATCAAAATGAACCCAAAAAAAACTCGAAAATAACCCCCAAATTACCCCAACCCCTCAACCCACCACCCACTACAACCCCCTCCACCACCCCCCATCCCCAAAAAGCCCACCCACCAAACCCCACCACAACCCACGTGAATTTACCAGCTGAAATCACTTTTGGGAACCCATATTGGGTCGGTCGGTGTCCCTCAAAAAAATTTTTTAATGGTGGGGATGCGATTGCTTTTTTAAATCAAAAAAGAACCTTTAAAAACCATGAACTCCCTTTTTTTTAATATAATAAACCACTGCTACCTTTATCAACTACACTCCGAAAAGCCCCTTTCCACGAGTCACACCGCTTTCCGCCGCTATCGAGAATTTTTTACCTACCAGGCCGGACAGGCGCCCCAAAAAGATAAATATTATTTCGCCTTTATAGCCGCTGAGAAACCCCATGCAAGAGGTTCCCCCTTGCAATTTCGCGCGCGCCGCTTGATCCGCCACAAACAAGACATAATCCGGCCTCTTTACTACGCCCGGCCCCCCCGGAGGATCCAATTTTCCCGGGCTCGCACCTCTTGTCTTCCCCCCCCCCCCCCAACGAAAAAAGCAAAATATGCCCCCGCAAAAAAAAGGGGATGGGCCCCCAAAGTATAAAAGTGCCGGCCAGCCAAGCAACCTGAATTTTCAGTTATTTATTTACCTTTTTATAGGCCAGGAAAACCAGATTTTTAAATTTTGCACAAAATAATCATATTTTTTTAAAACGGTTTTAAATTACATTAATTTTTCAACCCAATTTTTTAATATACTTTTAATTTTTTTCCTGTCCAAATAAAAAGCTTGGGTTTTACGGGGAAAAAAAACACCCCTGCGGGTATCCCTTGGGGCCCCAACCCGCTAGCCCCTGCCCCCCCCTAAGTTTCCCCCTCGCCAATCAAGCCCCCCCCGGGCCCAATTTTCAGACCCCCTTAACTCACGCGACCCCTTTTTTCCCCCGCTCTGCTTTCGAAATTTTAACGGTTTGATAAATTTAAAAACAAAAAACCCCATTCAAAAAGTCCCCCCCTTTTTTAACTGTTAATTTCACGCCTTCAAGTAAAAATACAACCCAACATCTAAATTTAAAACCCCCCCAAACGACCGGAAAAATTTTCCGATCGGTTTCCCCCAAAAAAATCGCCCACTTTTAAAAAACTAGTTCGCGCCAGCCCCATTTTTACCCTCAATATTTCACGAGTTTTAAAAATTTTTTTTTACTGCCTTACCCCCCTTTTAGGGGCCCCCCCGCCCCAACATAAAAAGTCCCCAAAAATGCCCCTTTTTAAAATCACAATTTTTCCCCGTCTTTTTTAAATGTTTTTTTTCGATAATTCACAATATTAAATAAAATACTTCAACAACACACATAAATTAAATTCTCTCCGCAACTTTTAAAATTCACCGCTACAATACACAAAAAAATTATTTATATTTCCTTTCCACTCCGTCCCCGGGAAAGCAACTTCTAAAACGATATTTTAACTTAATTTTTTGGCTAAAAGTTCCGCTTTTTTTTTTTTTAACCCAAAATTCCCCCCCTACTTTCCTCCAAAGGGAGCTCGTGAAAAAGTACTTTTTTTTCCCCAAACCCTGAAGTTCGAAATTTTCCCCGCTGGATTAATTCAAATTAACTTCCCACCATTTTCCCCCCTTTATCCCCCCCCCAAGGGGGTTTTTTAAAAAAAAAGTAAAAAATCCCGCTTTTGGAAACAGCTCCCAGGCCCCCCTACCCCCCGGGGGTCCCCCCGAAAAGTAATGTTTTCCCCCCACAACATGAAGTATTTTTTTTTATCCATGTGGAGGGAAGGGGGTTACTTCTCCATACCTCCACAAATTAACCCCCCCTGGGTTTGGCAAAAATTTTGCTCACAAGGGGGCCCACCCCAAAACCCCCCCCCCCCCTGAGGGAATAGCCCCTCCCCAAAATGATTTAAAACCGGGTCCTGATCGCCCCCTTTTTTTTCTGTACTCTATCGCTTTCCCCACTCTCACCGCCTCAGTTTTTCTGGGGGCCGAACTTCAACCTCGCCCCAAACTTCATCGCTCTCTTTCCAAGGCCGAAGGTTCCCCCTCCCCCTGCGGAAAAAACCTAAGGAAGAACCCACGACTGTCAAGAAAAATTTTCAATTTTCACTTGGGTCCCCCCTTACGGGCATCCCCCCCCCCTGAGAGTAAGCCCCTCGAGAAAAAAAGCATTAAGTAACCTGCAAAAATCCACCCATTTTTTTCACAGGGGGGCCCCCTTCCCCTTTTTTTAAAAAGATAGGGGTTTTAACCTTCCGTATACCCCCCGTGGGGGAATTAGGGGTTCACTTCCGCCATCAGGCATTTAACTTCGGGTAAATAAACCCCCGTTTTTTCCATCATCCCCTTACTTTTTTTACCCCAATCTCCTTCCCCTTTTCCCCCTCAGGGTCAAGGACTTAGCAAAGGAAACCGGGTTTTATACTGCCCCAACCACACGCACAAAAAAACAAGTATATCCTTGGAAAAGGGCCCCCCCCACCCCCCTTTGTTACTCGTAGGAGGAAACCTAGAAAACCACGACCCCTTTGGATACCGTCCCCCCCGTAAAAAAATTTGGCTTGTCCAGCTCGAAGCTGCCCCCCCTTCCCTCATCGCCCATCTTGGGGGGAGGGAGGGGTTCTACTTTTTTAAATACGGGATACCAAAGGACCCCCCCGGGACCCTCAAAACCCCACCACCACGGAAAAACCCTTTTTTCCCCTTTGCACCCCTTTTGGAAGGAAAGGTAAAACCACGAAATTAGGCACGCCCCCCCCCCCGGGGGTTGGACCCCTGCCAACCAGGTGTCCCCCAAATCTTCATCGCTCCCCCCCAGTGGTGCCGGAGGGCTGCATTCCTGGTGCCCCTAGAAGTCCCCACTTTCCACGGAAAAATGGACACTGTTAAAAACGGGAAAAAACTTAATTCAAAGAGCTTTTCAATACTCGAATTTATAGGCAGCAAAAGGGAAAAAAAACTAAAAAGGTTTAGTTTTTTGACATTATTTTTCCTGAAAAATTGAATCCCCCTTTTACTTTTGCTTTTTTCCCGTTCGAATCAAAAAATTTTTTACCTGTTCTGCGATGTCCCCCCTTTCCCCGGCACTTCAAGCTAATTGTTGGAAAGGAAAGGGTTTTCTTTTTGATTAAGGGGCCCAGAATAATGCCGCCTTTCCTGCTTTTTCTCCTAACACAAACCCAACAGGCCAACCCGAGTCCCCCTTTGCCTGAACCACTATTTTTCGTCCCCCTCAGTTGTAAAATTTAAAAGCATTTACTGTCCCCCCCCAAAAAAATAGGGGGGACATGGAAAAAGGCTTTTAAAAGTGCCACAAATTTTCCACATAATGAAATATTGTGACAGGCGTGGTTTTTGGGAGTTTTCCCTCATTTTTCGACAGTTTTTTTAACTTAAAATGTGATACCAGGAAGAGGGAAGTACATTTCCCCCCTTTTTATAAACCCCCGGGTTTTCTAAAGGTTTTTCTAAAAACAGGTACTTGAGACCCTTTTTTTTAGGTTTTATTTTTTTTTCAAGGTCCCATTAAAGGTCCCCCTGGTGTCCCCAAAGGCCAAAAATCGCCCTGCAAAAACTGTGTTTTGTAATCTAAAAAAATATTCTTGTTTACTTTTTAAATTAATTTTTTTTTTTTTTTTTTTTCCAATCAATTCCAGGTAAAAAGGGCAAAGTCACCTGCAAAAACAAAATGGGTTTTTTATTTTCTGTAAACACCATAAATTCTTGCTGGTTTTTTTTAATGTATTTTTTTTTTTTGGTTTTTTTTTGTTTTCAATTCCCCCCTTAAAAAGGGGCCATGCGGTCAAGGTAAAGGGCACCTGCATCCCAATAAATAATTTTTAAAACCTGCCCTCAAAAAAAAACCTTGCCCCCCCCTTTTTTTTTTGTTTTTTTTTGCTTCCCCCTTTTTTTTTTTTTTTTCAAGGATTCAAATTCATGGTGTCAAAGGGCAAAAGTCCCCGTTTTCTTTCAAATAAAAGTGGCAGTAGTCCCCCAATGTAAAAAGTAAAGTTTTAAATTTTTAAAAGTATTTTTTTCCCCCGAGTTTTTTTTTTTTTTTTCAAAATTATTCCCCAAATTTTTATGGGGTCCCCGGTCCCCCTCCCTTTCCTTTTAAAATGGGGGAGTAGCCCGTAATTAATGTAATTTGGGGTGAGTTTTTTTGTGAAAACTGTTTTTTTTCCCTTTTTTTTTTTTTTATCAAGGTCATTCAATTCAAAGAGGGCCCCAAGTTTAAGGTCCCCTCTGCATCCAATATGGTGGTAGTATTTTTTTTTAGCATAATATGCTTATTGAGTTTTTTACCTTTTTTAAAACCAGAATTTTTTTTTTTTTTTTCCCCAAAGGGCAGATGGTCAAGGCCCCAAAAAATCAAGGTCCCCAAAATTTTTTAAGGGTTAAAGTCATGGGTTTTTCGGATACTGGGCCCTTCCAATAAAAGGGGGACCGGGGAACATTTTTTTTCCCAAAATGGGGGGGTCGCCACCATGAAAGCGCCCCCCACCAAGATGGGCGTATTTTTTTTTTCACTTCCCCGGATGTGTAATAAGCCCCTGGGGGGAAAGGGGGGACCAAAAAATTTTCAAATTTTTTAAAAAAAATTTTTTTTAATAAAATTTTTTTTAAAAGTAAAAATTTTTATGAGTTTTTTAAAAATTTTTTCCCTTTGGAAATTTTTTTTTTTAAATTTTTTTTTTTAAAAAAGGCCCCGGGGCCCCCAAATTTAATGTATCCCCGATCCCTCCCTTTTTCCCCCGATACAAATCGCTTGGGGGCTAATCCCCTGTCACCGGCGGTAAAAAAAAAGGGAAATTTCTAGTGGTTTCGTTTTTTTTAAAAATTTTTAAAAAAATTGTTTTTTTTTTAAATATTTTTTTTTTTAAAATTTTTTTTTGATTTTTTGGTATTTTTTTTTGGGGGTTTTGGATTCCCCCCCAAAAATTTTCAACCCCTGCCCCCAAGGGCAAAAACAAGGAAAAGGTCATTGTTTCCAAGAAAAGGTGGTCCCGCTTATTCACAAAATGGCGGCTCCCCCCCTCCGGCCCCAAGCCCGGGGGGCCCCTTTTTTTTACCCAAACCCCCTCCTTCACTTACCCCTACTAATTATTGTAAAAGGAAAGGTATTTTTTTCTAAATTGGAAAAAAATAAATTTGTTTTTTATTAACACATTTTTTTCAATTTAGTAAAAAAAATTAACTTCCCCAAAAAATTATTTTTGTTAAATATAAACTATCAGAAAAAAAAAAAATATTAAAAGTAAAATTTTCCCCCTTCTTTTAATAAGCCCCTTTTTTTTGCTGGGGTAATTACTTTGCGTTAGATATTGTTATTAAAATTTAATTGATCTCAAATATATGTAAAAAAAAATTTTTTTTTTTTTTATAATAAAATTATAAATTTTTTTTAATTGGGGGGTTTTTTTTTTTTTTGACAAAAAAGTTTTTAAATGCTATCCCCCCTTTGGCATAATACCTAAAATCATTATACGAATTCCAAAACGAGGCTACTAAATTTTAAAAAAAAATGGGTTTTTTTTTTTTTTTTTTGACTAAAATAGTATTTTTTACTTGCATAAAACTAATTTTTTAAAAACTACAATTTTTTTTTTGATTGAAAAATCACTAGAACCCCCCCCCTTTAAGAAACCAATGTAAAAAAAAAATTTTTAACAGCCCCTTTAAAATTTTTTTAAAATTTTTTTTTTCTAATCACTTTAACTACTCTAAAAATTTTCAAAAAAAATTTCCCCCCTCGTAAGTTAGTAAAATTTGAATGTTTTTTTTTTTTTTTTTTAATTCAAAATTTTTTTTGAAAAGAATTTTTCCCTATACTTGCGAAAAAAAAATGGTACTAGGTCCCCGCATGTCGAAAGTGGGTTTTTTTTTTAAACCAACGAAAAAAAAAAAATAAAAATCGAAAAAAGGGATTAATTGGGTAAAACCAAAAAAACTTAAAGAACCCCACACGAAAATAAGCGCCCCCGAATATTATTTTTTCGCTTTTTTTTAAGAATCTTTGGGTGTTATTTTAATATGTTTAATGTGCAGGGAATCCCCCCTTTTTTTTTTCCGACACAACCAAATTTTTTTAGGTTTTTAAAGACTCATCTCTGCTGTATAAGTTTTTTAAATCAGGTCTACAAAGATTCCCCAATTTAAAACATACAGGTTTTTTAATTGTATTGTTATAACCCTTCGCGAAAATTTTTTTAAGATCAACATGTTTCCCCCAAACATAAAAAAAGGAAGTGAAAAAAATGTTTTTGAAGATTACACAACATCTTTTTACAAAGATACTTTAAAACCCATATTCTATACAATTTTTTTTCTATATCAACCGATTTTCGATAAATAAAAAGGACCTGTTAAATATAAAACCCTGGGCGTTTTTTTTATATTTCATTTATTAATAACGACTTATAAATTTTACTTATTATTCTTTATTTACCTGTCCCCTTTTTTTGACAAAGAATTGCAAAAGTTACATTTTGACAAAAAAAAAAAAAAAACTAACCTAAAAGGAAAAGAAGATATCCCCCCTTTTTAAATTTCACTTTTTCGCGACACAAAAAAAACGCGGTTTTTTAAAACCCCTTTCGCGGGGAGCAACCCTGGTCCCCCCACTAACTAAAATTTTTTTAAACAAAAAACGCTAGGGGATAGTGTAAAACAAAGACCCCCCTTGCGGGGCAACATAAAAACCTCGTACCACGCCGGGGTTTTTCGGTGGCAAACTTTAAAACCAACCCGGGTTACACCGTTGGAAATACCTACCCCTTTCACTGCAAAACAACAAGGGTTTTGTTTTTTTTTTTTTTTGCGACGCAAAAAAAAATACCCTGGTCCCGCCCCCTTCCTCGCCCTCTTTTTAAAAGATAAAATTTTTTTCCCCGTCCCCCCCTAAAATGCGCAAAAATACTTATGGGGCTGTTTTTGCATAAAGTGGCACTTTTTTTAAATAACCTTTTCCCCCTACTTTTCCCGTATTTTAATGGGCCCCCCCTCCCTGACCCCTGCCCCAGTAAAGTAGGTTTACTATGGAGGAAAGATTTTAAAATATTAACGGCAATACAAAGTTTTGGGGAACCATTTTTTTTATAAACATACTTTCCCCTTTTGCTTTTTTAATTTTTTTTTAATGCATCGAAAAAAAGTAAATATTAAAACAAATTGAAAAAAAAATTTATTTTTCTAAAAATTTTCCCCCAGTTTTTCGCTTCAAAAAGACCCCACTGAAAAAAAGAAAGAAGCATTGAAAAAAGTTTTTTTTTTTTTTTTTACTAATACGGAAGAAAAAACACAACGTGCGCACAAGCGGGCTTTCAAAAGCTCATTTTTTCCGTGAACAACCCTTTAAATTTTCATAAAAAACATCAGCCAAAAAACAATTTTTTTTTTTTTTACGGCAGAAAAAAAAAGTTTTTTTTTTATCTTCTGAAAAAAAAAAATTTTTTTGACGAGTAAAACAAAAGAAAAAAGACTGGGCGACAGAAAAGAGAGGCTTGCCACTTAGAGGCGAGAGCCCCCCCATACATGTCCCCCTTTGGGTCGCCCCCCCAGCGCTTTTTTCCCCCCACTTCCCACTGGCTCGGAAAAAGAGAAAAAAAACTTGTACACAACTTTTCGCCCCCTTTAAATAGGGTAGTGGGTGAAAAGGGTTCTCCCCAGCAACACAATCCTCAAAAACCGAGGTTAATTGGGCTGCATTGAAAATTCGCCTAGAACATTGACAAAACCCCTGAAGAACAAAAAACGGAAATAGTTTTTTCGTTCTGCCTTGGCCCAGTCAAATTTTTTTTTTTAACTGGCAGCAGAATTTTTAAAAGAATTTGTCCAAAGCCAAAAATTTTAAAAGTTTTTCAGTGTCATTAAAACGGGTTAACATGAAGGGAAATACTTATTTGAGACAAAAAAGGCTTTGTCATATTTTTTTTTTAGCAATTTTTTTAAAAAAAAATTTTAAAGTCCCCCAACTCCATTATGTTTTTAATACAACGGAAATAAATTCCCCCTAGTTTTTAAACCTCCCCTTACCGGGTAATTGTCCGGGATAGCACGCCACCATTGGGGTTTAGAGACATAAACCACGACATTTTTTTTAAAAACACTAGATTTTTACATTTGTAAAAATTTGTATGTCCCCATTTTCCCCCAAAGTTTTTTTTTTTCACGAGTGGGGACTATCTATAACTTGGAAAAGCTCCAGCACAACCCAAATTTTTTTTCGCAATGCCCATTAAAAAATTTCGGTTTTGTCCCATTTTCCCCCCCGCATCGGGGAAAGCATCCTAACCAAATAAATGGGGCCAAAATTGGGGCCCCCTTTTCCATACACTTTTTTTTTCCAAAATCTATTAAAAAATCTATTCACCAACCGTGTGAAAAAATGTACATTATGGGAATTTTAAAACACATTTTTTAATATCCCCCCTTCCCCAATGTAAAAACATTAAAGGGGCAAAATTTGTCTACTTTTTAAAGTAACAGAAAAAAGACCCCCGGGGCCCCTTTAAATCCTTTAGTAAAAAAACCATTAAAAAAAAAAAAATTTTTTTTTCAGCGCAATATATTTAAATTATCCCTTGCCTTCTTCTTTTTGCATACATATAAATTTTAAATTTTTCCCGTAAAAAAAATAATTAAAATAATAGTTTTTAAAAAAAATAAAAAATTTTTCTCTTTGTTTTTTAAACCAAAAAACAATCATTCAAAAACCCCCCAACCCACACTAACTACATTATAAAATAACTTTTTTCACAAAGAAAAAAGTCCCACTAAAAAAAATGGATAAAGGGGGAAACTGATGGGCCCCCCGGGGGGAATGGAAGTTCATTCCACGCGAAAAGTAATTTTTTTTTGGGTACTGAATTTGAAAAAAACCCATTGGGGGTTTTTTTTAAGCGTGAATTTCCCCCCATTTTTTTTCCCCAAAACCCAAAGCATAAATTCTGGAAACATTTTTTTTTTTTTGGTTTCATCTTTTTAAAGGATAGAAACCCCTTTCTCTCCCCCCTTATTTTTCACAACCCAGAAAAGGAAAGAGATACGAATACGCATGCTATTCCGTTTCTCTAAAAAAAAGCTGAGCAGCGATGAAAAAAAGCCAAACTGGAAAAAGGAAAAATTTAAAACGTGGGTATATTTTAGAAATAGGAATAAAAAAATGAAAATGCCCCGGCAAAAATTAAAATACAAAAAATTTTTTAAAGTCCCTTTAACCCTTTAAAAAACCCTATTTTAAAAAAAATCCCGCCCCTTAAACCCCAACATGTACTTGGGGGGGGTTATTTAAAAATTTCCCAAAGGAATTTTATCGGTTTTTTTTTTTTTTTTCCCCGGACTTTAAAAACCCCCAAAAATATTTTTAAGCTGTGGGGCTTAGAGGAAATAAAATGTTTTTTGAAATTTTATCGCCCTTTTTTTCACAGACACCAAAAAATTCGCAGTTAAACGATTTTATTCTAAGCTTGTTAATTCCAAAAGATAACTGTATACAAAAAACTTTTTTGCTTTAAAAAGAAAATTTAAAAATTTTATCAATCCTAAATAAGGAAGTTTTTTTTTTTCATTTTTTCCATGTTATGCAAAGTGTTTCTTACCCCATTTTACCGTGGGACTGTAAATGTTTAGCAGAAGTGCCCCTTTAGTTTTAAAATTTTGCAAAAAAAACCCAACAAAAGGGGAACAAAAAAATAGTAATCGACTTTTTTCCTTTTATAAAATGGGTTAGAATTTGGGGCCCCCGTAAAAAAAAATTCAAGTTTTTGTAAAATTTTTTCCCCCAAAATCTCTTAACCGGGTTTTCGTGAAAGAAAAAAATTTAATAAAAAGGTTTAAGGAATCCGTTTTTTTTTAAATTTTTCCCGGAATACCAAAATTCAGGTTTTGGAAAAATTTTACTATAACCTTTTTAATTATTTAAAAATAAAATTTTAAACCCCTTTAAAAAAAACCCCCAAAAGGGAAAAAAAAAAAAAAAAAACTAATTTTTTTGTCCCCAAAAAAAAGGGTTTTGCTTTTAAAAAATTAGACAGGATTCCCCCAAAATTCAATTTTTGTTTTTTTTAAAATTTCTTTTTTTTCTGAAAACCCCTGGGTTTTTTTCCCCCCCAAAAATGAAATTTTTTTTTTTCCTTTAAAAAAACGGAACATGCTTTATTTTTTACTTTTTCACCTAATAATTTTCCCCCCCGGCAGAGTGAAATTATAAAATTTTTTTTGAATAAAGATTTTTTCCCCCCCCCCCCCCCATAAAAAAATTAGTTTTCAAAAACTAGTGTTTTTTTTTTAAAATATAGAAACAAAGGGAATTTTTTTCCTCCGGGTATCCTTTCACCCCTTTTTTAAAAACCAGCAGAAAAATAAAAATGCTGTGCATAAAAATGCAAATACCCTTTGTACATTTTTTTTTAGGCCCCTCTTCTGATGAACGCACCACTACAAAACTTTTTGGTGGGGTTTTTTTTCAAGAAAAAAAAACCAGAAAATTTTTTTTTTAATAATTTTTTTTGTTTAAGGTATTAAAGGTTTGAATTTTGAAAACATATTATTTTATAGTTTATTTTTTATGTAGTCTTAGTAAATTAGAAGCCCGGCAAAATATTTTCTGGTATGAAAGAGAAAAAAAAGATTGCCTTTTAAAAAATTTTTTTTTTTATTCCCTCTCAATCCCCGCAATTTTTTTTAAATTTTGGAAAAAAATAATTTTTTTTTTAATTTTTTTTCAGAAAATTTGTTTTTTTTGGGTATTGAAAAAAACCACGAGGGCAAGATAAAAACGCTGCTTCATTCCCTTTACAAGTGGATTTCCCAAAAAATTTTACTTAAAAAAAGGGATAAAACCCTTTAAAAAAAAAGCAACAAAAAACCAATTTTTTTTGTAATTACGGGGGTTTTTTTTTAAAAACTGGATACTGTTTTTGATTCAGTCAGGGGGGAACAATTCCCCTTGAATTTGGAAAAAAATTTTAAAGTCCCCCCCAATTTTTTTTTTCCCCAAAATTTAATGTATTTTTTTGTTTTTCCTTACTCAAAAACTGGTTTTAAATCACTTTGAAGATTAAAAACAATTAAAGGGAAAAACAAAAAAATAAAAGACAAAATAATTGTTTAATGAATCACAATGCCAAAAAAAATGGTTTTTTGCCAATTTTCCCCCCCCCCTTTTTTTTAAAAAACTCCCAATACCTTTAGGTTTTTAAATTTAATTAATAAAACTTTCAGTTTTTGTGTAAATTTTGGTGCCGATCGAATTACCCGGTGTTTTTTTTTTCTTTGTTTTTTTTTTTTTTTAGTAAATGGTTAAAGTTTTAGAAAATAAATATTTTTTAACAATTTTTTTTTTGATGATACAACTTTATTTAAATAATAAAAAAGGTCAATAATTTTGCTAAAAAATTTAACAAAAGGAAAAAAGGGGCCCCCAAAAAAAAAATTTTAAAGTTTTTGATTTGGCGAAATTTTAAAATAGATTAATTTTAGTCTAAAACCCCAAACACAAAAAGATTTTTGCACTACCCAAAAAAAAACTTAATTATTTAAAAAAAAAATTGAAGGCGGTATTTTTGATTTCAATAAAACCGATTTTTTTAAAAAACTTTTTTAGTATCAATGGCAGTAAATTCGGGCAAAAACGAAAAATCATGTTTTTTCTCAATTTCCATTTGACAAAGGAAGAAAAAAATTGAGGGAGGGCCGTATCGTTTTACGTATAAACTTTTTTTCTCATCTGCGAAAAAGTTTTTTTTTTTTAAACGGGGGGTCAAATTTTTTGCGTCCAATTGTTTTCCCCCGCTCATTTTAGCAAGAAAATCTTTAAAATTTAAGAAAACCCCATTGGGGAGCCTTTCAAAAAAATGTTTCATAAAAAAATACCCCCCAAATTTGGGGTGCAGCAATTTAGAAAAAAAAATTTTTATTTTTTTTTTTTTTTTAAGAAAAACTTACATGAACAGGTTTTTTTTAAAAAAACAATTTTTTATTAATATCCCCGTCTATTTACTCCCCAAATTTTGTCCCCTCGTCCCTTTTTGGGTTTTCTGACTTCATTTAAAATGCAAAATTTTCCCGAATTGAGAATAAATGACATTCCCCAAAGTTTATATTTTTAAGGGTAGCCATATACTGAAAGGTTTTTTGTCGAAGTCCCCCTTATAGACATTTTTAAACACGTATTTTAGTTTTGTTTTATTTGAATAGAAATTGTTTTGGGCAAAATTTTAAGTGCTGTGGGTTGCCTAAATGTGATAAACCCTTTTTTTAAAAAGAATTCCTAAATTTTTTGGTGGGCCACTTTCTGTAATGGGGTTCCCCTTTCCTCAAGCCCCCCGGGGCCCCCTTTTTTCCCTACCTTTTTTTAATGTCCCCCCTTGTATACAACAGTTCCCCCCGAAGTGCTG
>JARBHB010000289.1:0-16375 GCA_029891345.1 Dryococelus australis
TTTGGTTTTTTTTTTTTTTCTAAACCCAATTTTTAGTTTTTTGGGAAAGACAATAGACCTTTTTTTACGGGGGGCAGCCTTTATTTTTTTTTTTTAGTTTTTTTCCCCCCCGATGTTTTTTTTTTTTCAGGGTGGCTATGATTTTTTTTTTTTAAAAAAAGTTGGGGGCCGTTTTTAAAAATTTTGTTTTCACCCCAATGTTGGGTTTTTTTTTGGGAAATTTTTTTTTTCCCTTTTTTGGGGGGGATTTATTTAAGTTTTTTTTTACCCCAAAAGGGGGTTTTTTTGGGGCGGGGGGCCCCCGTTTTTAAAGGGGGGAACCTTTTTTTGTATTGAAATTTTTTTTTTTTCCCAAAAAGCATTTTTTTTCAAGGGAGCCTATGTTTTTTTTAAATTTCCCCCTTTGGGGTTTTTTTTTTATTTTAAATTTTTTTTTTCTTTAACCCCGTATTAAAATTTTGGGAAGAAATTTTCCCTTTTTTTTAAACCCAAGGGGGGGTTTTTTGGTTTTTTTTGAATTTTAGTTTTTTACCCCAAGTCCCATGTTTGGCAAGGGAGCAATATGCCGGGTTTTTTTTTACAAGGGGTTTTAAAAATTTTTAAAATTTTTTTTTAAAACCCCCAAATTTTTTTTGTTTTAGGGGCAGCCTTTGTTTTGTTTCCCTTTCAAGGGTGGCAGGGGATTGTTTAATTTTTTTTTTCCCCCAAAAGTTTTTGGGCCAAAATTGTTTTTTTTTCTTAAGGGGGGGAGTGATTTTTTTTAATTGTTTTTGTTTTTCTTACCCCAATGTATTTTTGAGGGAAAAAAATTGGGGTTTTTAAAAAATGGGGAAAAATTTTTATTTTTAAATTATTTTCCCCACCCCTGTCTGTTTTTTACAGTTGCCTGTTTTTAAAAAGGGGGTTTTTTAAAAATTTTTTTATTTTTTACCAACCCTTTTTTTTTTGGGGGGCCTTTTAAAAAAATTTTTTTTCCTTTTTTTGGGTAAAATGGGAAAAAGTTTTGAATTGTTTTTTCTTTCCCCTTCGGTTTTTTAAAGGGAAAAAATTTTTTTTTTCAAGGGGGGATTTTTTTTTTAAAAAAATTTTTTTTTTAGGGTTTTTTTTACCCTGCAAAAGGTTGTAAGGGGAAATTTTTATCCCTTTTCCATAAAGGGGGGGGTTTTTTAAAAATTTTTTTTTTTTTTTTAACCAATTCATTTTTTTTTAAGGAAAAAATTTTTTTTTTGGGGGGGATTAAAAAAAAATTTTTTTTTAAATTTTTTTCCCCCAAATTTGTTTTTCAAGGCAATTATGATTTTTTTTTAAAATGGGGGGGGTTTTTTTGAAAAAAGTTTTTTTTCTTACCCCCAAGTCCCTTTTTGTATAAAAAAAATTGTCCTGGTTTTTCAAGGGGGAAACTTTTATTTTTTAAGTTTGGGGGTTTTTTAAATTAGGGGGTTTTTTCATGGAGCAAAACCGTTTCTTACAAGGTTTGGACCGTTTTTTTAAAAAAATTTTTTTTTTTTTTACCCCAAATTTGGGGAAATTTTTGTTTTTTTTTTTGGGGGTTTTTTTTTTTTTTTTTTTTTTTGGTTTTTTTTTCCCCCCCCCCCCCCTTTTTTTTTTTTAAAAATTTTTGTTTTTTTAAAGGGTTTTTTTTTTTTTTTTTTTTGGCCCCCTTTTAAAGGGGGGCCCTTTTTTTTTTAAGGGGCCCTAATTCCTTTTTTTTAAAGGGGGAAATTTTTTTGTTTTTTTTTTTTTTTATTTTCCCAATGTATGGGCCGGCCAAAATTTTTTCCGTTTTTCAAAGGGGGTTTTTAATTTATTTTTGTTTTGAAAATTTTTTTTTTCCAAAAATTTTTTTTTTAAAAAAAAACCCCTTGATTGTTTTCCCCAAAGGGGGGCTGTTTTAAATTTTTTTTGAATTGTTAGTTTTTCCCCAAACAATGGGGGGGGGGGGGGGGGGGGGGGGGGGGGGGGGGGGGGGGGGGGGGGGGGGGGGGGGGGGGGGGGGGGGGGGGGGGGGGGGGGGGGGGGGGGGGGGGGGGGGGGGGGGGGGGGGGGGGGGGGGGGGGGGGGGGGGGGGGGGGGGGGGGGGGGGGGGGGGGGGGGGGGGGGGGGGGGGGGGGGGGGGGGGGGGGGGGGGGGGGGGGGGGGGGGGGGGGGGGGGGGGGGGGGGGGGGGGGGGGGGGGGGGGGGGGGGGGGGGGGGGGGGGGGGGGGGGGGGGGGGGGGGGGGGGGGGGGGGGGGGGGGGGGGGGGGGGGGGGGGGGGGGGGGGGGGGGGGGGGGGGGGGGGGGGGGGGGGGGGGGGGGGGGGGGGGGGGGGGGGGGGGGGGGGGGGGGGGGGGGGGGGGGGGGGGGGGGGGGGGGGGGGGGGGGGGGGGGGGGGGGGGGGGGGGGGGGGGGGGGGGGGGGGGGGGGGGGGGGGGGGGGGGGGGGGGGGGGGGGGGGGGGGGGGGGGGGGGGGGGGGGGGGGGGGGGGGGGGGGGGGGGGGGGGGGGGGGGGGGGGGGGGGGGGGGGGGGGGGGGGGGGGGGGGGGGGGGGGGGGGGGGGGGGGGGGGGGGGGGGGGGGGGGGGGGGGGGGGGGGGGGGGGGGGGGGGGGGGGGGGGGGGGGGGGGGGGGGGGGGGGGGGGGGGGGGGGGGGGGGGGGGGGGGGGGGGGGGGGGGGGGGGGGGGGGGGGGGGGGGGGGGGGGGGGGGGGGGGGGGGGGGGGGGGGGGGGGGGGGGGGGGGGGGGGGGGGGGGGGGGGGGGGGGGGGGGGGGGGGGGGGGGGGGGGGGGGGGGGGGGGGGGGGGGGGGGGGGGGGGGGGGGGGGGGGGGGGGGGGGGGGGGGGGGGGGGGGGGGGGGGGGGGGGGGGGGGGGGGGGGGGGGGGGGGGGGGGGGGGGGGGGGGGGGGGGGGGGGGGGGGGGGGGGGGGGGGGGGGGGGGGGGGGGGGGGGGGGGGGGGGGGGGGGGGGGTTTTTTTTTTTTTTTTTTTTTTTTTTTTTTTTTTTTTTTTTTTTTTTTTTTTTTTTTTTTTTTTTTTTTTTTTTTTTTTTTTTTTTTTTTTTTTTTTTTTTTTTTTTTTTTTTTTTTTTTTTTTTTTTTTTTTTTTTTTTTTTTTTTTTTTTTTTTTTTTTTTTTTTTTTTTTTTTTTTTTTTTTTTTTTTTTTTTTTTTTTTTTTTTTTTTTTTTTTTTTTTTTTTTTTTTTTTTTTTTTTTTTTTTTTTTTTTTTTTTTTTTTTTTTTTTTTTTTTTTTTTTTTTTTTTTTTTTTTTTTTTTTTTTTTTTTTTTTTTTTTTTTTTTTTTTTTTTTTTTTTTTTTTTTTTTTTTTTTTTTTTTTTTTTTTTTTTTTTTTTTTTTTTTTTTTTTTTTTTTTTTTTTTTTTTTTTTTTTTTTTTTTTTTTTTTTTTTTTTTTTTTTTTTTTTTTTTTTTTTTTTTTTTTTTTTTTTTTTTTTTTTTTTTTTTTTTTTTTTTTTTTTTTTTTTTTTTTTTTTTTTTTTTTTTTTTTTTTTTTTTTTTTTTTTTTTTTTTTTTTTTTTTTTTTTTTTTTTTTTTTTTTTTTTTTTTTTTTTTTTTTTTTTTTTTTTTTTTTTTTTTTTTTTTTTTTTTTTTTTTTTTTTTTTTTTTTTTTTTTTTTTTTTTTTTTTTTTTTTTTTTTTTTTTTTTTTTTTTTTTTTTTTTTTTTTTTTTTTTTTTTTTTTTTTTTTTTTTTTTTTTTTTTTTTTTTTTTTTTTTTTTTTTTTTTTTTTTTTTTTTTTTTTTTTTTTTTTTTTTTTTTTTGCAGGGCGAACAATAAAAAAGTTTCTTAAAGGGTGGCAGCCTTTTTTGTAAAATTTTTAAAAATTAGTTTTTTTACCCCAATGTTTAGTTTTTATTTCCGGAAAAAACAATTTTTAATTTTCCCTTTTTTTACAAAAAAGGGGAAACCCGTATTGTATTGAATTGTTTTTGTTTTTTTTCCCCCCCTGTCAGTTTTTTATTGAAGGAAAGAGAAATGATCCTGTTTCCTACAAGGGGGCAACCTGTATTGTATTGAAAAAATTAGTTTTCTTTCGACAAGTCATGGGTTTTTTTCAGGCGAGCAATTTTGAAAAATGTTTCTTACAAGGGGGGCAAACCTGTATTGTATTGAATTGTTAGTTTTTCTTACCCCCAAGTTCCCGTTTGTTTCAGGACGAGCAAAATAAACCCCGTTCTTACAAGGGGGGCAAACCTGTAAATTTTTTTGAATTGTTAGTTTTTTTAACCCCAATGTCGTTTGTTGCAGGGCGAGCCCCAAAAAAACCTGTTTCTTAAAAAAGGGGAAGTGTTTTTGTATTTTAAATTTTTAGTTTTTTCCCCCCCCCCAATGTCATTTTTGGGTTTCCCGGACGAGCAAAAAAAAAACCTGTTTCTTACAAGGGTGGCAGCCTGTATTGTAATTGAATTTAAGTTTTCTTTCCCCAATGTCCAGTGTTGCTTGAGGACGAGCAATTATGATCCTGTTTCTTACAAGGGTGCAGCCTGTATTTATTGAATTGTTAATTTTTCTCACCCAATGTCAGTGTTGTTGCAGGACGAACAATATGATCCGTTTTTCTTTCAAGGGGCAGCCTTTATTGTATTGAATTGTTAAATTTTCTTACCCCAATGTAGTGTTGTTGCAGGACGAGCAATTGATCCCTTTTCTTACAAGGGGAGCCTGTATTGTAATTGAAAATTTTTAGTTTTTTTTTTTTACCCCAATGTCAGGGTTTTTGCAGGACAGCAAATTTGATTTTTTGTTTTACAAGGGTGGCAGCCTGTATTTATTGAATTGGTTAGTTTTCTTACCCAATGTCAGTTATTGTTTGCAAGACGAGCAATATGATTCTGTTTCTTACAAGGGTGGCAGCTGTTAATTATATTGAATTGTTAGTTTTCTTTCCCCAATGTCAGTGTTGCTCAGGAGACAATATGATCCTGTTTCTTACAAGGGGGCAGCCTGTATTTATAGAATTGTTAGTTTCTTAAACCCCAATGTCAGTGTTGTTGCAGGAACGAGCAATATGATCCGTTTCTTACAAGGTGGCAGCTGTATGTATTTGAATTGTTAGTTTTCTTACCCCAATGTCATGTGTTGCAGGACGAGCAATAGATCCTGTTTCTTACAAGGGTGGCAGCCTGTAAATTTATTGAATGTTAGTTTTTCTACCCCAATGTCAGTGTTTTTGCAGGACGAGCAATATGAACCTGTTTTTTACAAGGGTGGCAGCCTGTATTGTATTGAATTTTAAGTTTTCTTACCCAAAGTCAGTGTTTGTAAGGACGAGCAATATGATCCTGTTCTTACAAGGTGGCAGCCTGTATTTATTGAATTGTTAGTTTTCTAAACCCCAATGTCTGTGTTGTTGCAGGACGAGCAATAATGATCCTGTTTTTTACAAGGAGGAAGCCCTTTATTGTATTTGAATTGTTGTTTTCTTACCCCAAATGTCAGTGTTTTTTGCAGGACGAACAATATGATCCTGTTCTTACAAGGTGGCAGCCCCGTTATTGTATTGAATTGTTAGTTTTCTTAACCCCAATGTCAGTGTTGTTGCAGGACAGCAATATGAACCTGTTTTCTTACAGGGTGGCAGCCCGTATTGTATTGAAATTTTTTAGTTTTCTTTCCCCCAATGTCAGTGGTTGTTGCAGGAACGAGCAATAATGAACCTGTTTCTTACAAGGGTGGCAGTGTAATTGTATTGAATTGTTGTTTTCTTACCCCAAGTCAGTGTTGGTTGCAGGCGGCAATATGATCCCGTTTCTTACAAGGGTGGCAGCCCTGATGTATTGAATTTGTTTTTTTTTACCCCAATGCGGGTTTTTTTCAAGGGCGGGGCCAATATATCCTTTTCTTACAAGGGGGGAAAACCTTATTAATTGAAATGTTATTTTTTCTCCCCATGTCAGTTTTGTTTCAGGCGAAAAATTTGACCGTTTTATAAGGGGGGGGCGCCTTTTATTGTTAAAATTTTTTAGTTTTTTTTTTACCCCCAAAGTCATGTTTTGCAGGAAAGGCAATATGATTTTTTTTACAAGGGGAAACCCCGTATTGAAATTTAATTTTTTATTTTTTTCCCCAAGTCAGTTTTGTGGCCCAATTTGGGTTTTTGAGGACAGCATATGATCCTTTTTTACAAGGGGGAAAGCCTTATTTTATTGAAAATTTTTAGTTTTTTTTCCCCCAAGTCCGGGGTTTTTGAAGAGCAATAGAAATTTTTTTTCTTAAGGGTGAAACCTTATTGAAAGAAAATTTTTTAGTTTTTTTTTAACCCCCAAATTAGTTTTTGAAAGGGCAGCAATATATCCCGTTTTTTTACAGGGTTTGGGGGCCGTATTGAAAGAAATTTTTGTTTTTTTTTTTCCCCAATGGGTAATGTTTTTGGGACGAGTAAAAGATTTTTCTTTAAAAGGTGGAGCCGGGTTTTTTATTGAATTTTTTTTTTTCTTACCCCCAAAGTCAGTGTTTTGTTTTCAGGAACAGCAAAAATAAAACCGTTTTTTACAAAAAGGGGGGCCCGTATTGTATTGAATTTTATTTTCCCCCCCAATTCAGGGTTTTTTTAGGACGACATTTTGATTTTGTTTCTTTAAAAAGGGTTTTCAACCGTATTTAAATTTAATTGTTAGTTTTTTTTACCCAAGTCAGTGTTTTTTGAAAACGACAATATGATCCTTTTTTTCAAAAGGGGGAGCCCATTTATTTAAAAATTTTGTTTCTTACCCCCAAAGTGTGTTGTTTTCAGGACGAGCAATATTTCCTGTTTTTTTTAAAGGGGGGAGCCTTATTTATTGAATTTTTGTTTTTTTCCCTTACCCCCAAATGTAGGGGTTTGAGGCGAGCAAAATATGATTTTTTTTACAAGGGTGGCAGTGTTTAAAAAAATTGTTTGTTTTTCTTACCCAATGTCAGTTTGTTCAGCAGCAATTGATCCTGTTTTTAAAGGGTGGCAGCCCTGTATTTAAAATTTAATTGTTGTTTTTTCCCCCACCCCCAATGTCATTTTTGAAAACAAAAAAAATAAAATCCCGTTTCTTACAAGGGTGGAGGGTTTATTGTATTTAAAAATTTAGTTTTTTTTAAACCCAATTCAGTGTTGGCCCGGCGAGGAAAAAATGATCCCCTTTTTTTACAAGGGGGGCAGTTTAAAATTTATTGAATTGTATTTTCTTTCCCAATTTAGTGTGGCAGGACGACAAAATGATCCTGTTTTTACAAAGGGGGGGGGAACCCCGTATTGTATTAAATTGTTAGTTTTCTTACGCAATTCATTGTTTTGAGGGCGAGCAATATATCCTGTTTTTTTACAAGGGGGCAGCCCCGTATTAATTTTTAATTGTTAGTTTTTTTTTTTTCCCAAAGAGTGTTGTTGCAGGGCGACAATATATCCGTTTCTTAAAAGGGTGGCAGCCTTATTAATTTGAATTGTTTTTTTCTTACCCAATGAGTGTTTTGGGGGGGGGGGGGGGGAAACCAATGATCCTTTTTTTTTTAAAAAAGGGGGGGGCCCTTATTGTATTGAAATTTTTAGTTTTTTCCCCCCCAAATTCAGTGTTTTTGAAACGACAATATACCTGTTTTACAAGGGGGGCACCTGTATTGTATTGAATTTTTTAGGTTTTTTTTTACCCCAATGTCAGGGTTGTTTTCAAGGCGAGCAATTTGAACCCGTTTCTTACAAGGGTGCAGCCCCCCCCGAATTTATTGAATTGTTAGTTTTTACCCCAATGTCCCCGTGTTGCAGGACGAGCAAATGATCCTGTTTCTTACAAGGTGGACCTGTATTTTTAAAATTTAATTGTTAGTTTTCTTACCCAATGGTGTTGGCCCGGACGAGCCAATATTCCCCGTTTTCCTTTTCAAGGGGGGAGGTATTTTAAATTAATTGTTTTTTTTCTTTCCCAAAAGTCAGTTGTTGCAGGGCCAAAATGACCCCGTTTTCTTTCAAGGGGGCAAACCCCGTATTGTATTGAATTGTTAGTTTTCTTTTCCCCAAAACAGTGTTGTCAAGGGGCAGCAAATATATCCTGTTTTTTTTTAAAGGGGGCACCTTATTGTATTGAATTGTTTGTTTTTTTTTTAAAACCCCAAAGTCCCGTTTTGTTGCAGACGAGCCCAAAATTTATCCCCCGTTTTTACAAAAGGGGAACCGTATTTTAATTGAATTTTTAGTTTTTTTTTTTTCCCCAATTTATGTTTTTGAGGACGAGCAAATGATCCCGGGTTTTTTAAAGGGGGGCAGTGTATTGTAAATGAAATTTTTTGTTTTTAACCCCATGTAAAATTTTGTTTTTAGGCCAAACAATAATGAACCTGTTTTTTTTCAAGGTGGCAGCTGTTTTTAAATTTAATTGTTTTTTGTTTTCTTACCCAAGTCCCTTTTTTGAACGAGCAAAATGATCCTGTTTTTACAAGGGGGAGTTTATTTTTATTGAATTTTTGTTTTTCTTACCCCAAAGTCCGGTTTTGAGGGCCCAAAAAATATGTCCCGTTTCAAAGGGTTTGGGAGCCTGATTGTATTGAATTTTTTGTTTTTTCCCCAAATTGGTTTTTTTTCAAGGACGGGCAATATATCCGGTTTTTACAAAGGTTGGGGAGCCTGTATTTTAAATTAATTGTTAGTTTTTTTTTACCCCCAAAGCAGTGTTTTTGCAGGCGGCAAAAAGATTTGTTTCTTACAAAGGGGCACCCCGTATTGTTTGAATTGTTAGGTTTCTTACCCAATGTCAGTTTTTTTGGGACGAGCAAAAATGACCTGTTTTTTACAAGGGTGGCAGTGATTGTATTGAATTGTTAGTTTTTTACCCCAATTCGTTTTTTGCAGGGACAGCAATATATCGTTTTTTTTAAGGGTGGCCCCTTTTTATTGAATTGTTTTTTTTTTTACCCAAGATTTTTGGGAAAGCAATATGATTGTTTCTTTCAAGGGTTGGAGCCCCGTATTTTTTGAATTTTGTTTTTTTTTAAAACCCAAAATTTCAGTGTTTTTGAGGACGAGCAATATGATCCCTGTTTTTACAAGGGGGCACCTTTTATTGTATTGAATTTTTAATTTCTTTACCCCCCTGTCAGTGTTTTTCAGGGCGGCAAAATGATTCCCCTTTTTTTTACAAGGTGGCAGCCTGTATTGTATTGAATTTTTAGTTTTCTTAAAACCCTGCAGTTTGTTTCAGGGCGAGAAAATGACCGTTTCTACAAGGGGGGGCAGCCTGTATTTTATTGAATTGTTGTTTTCTTCCCCAAATTTAGGGGTTGTTTTCAGGGGCGAACAAAATTTTTTTCCTTGGGTTTCCAAAAAAAAAAAAAGGGGGCAGCCTTTTAAAATTTTAATTTAAAATTGTTTTTTTTCTTACCCCCCTGTCGTGTTTTTGCAGACGAGCAATAAAAGTTTTTTTTTTTTACAAGGGGGAAGTGATTTTATTGAATTGTTTTGTTTTTTTCCCCCAATTCAGTGTTATTGAAGCCAGCAATATGATCCTGTTTTAAAGGGGGCAAACCGTTTTGTATTTTAATTTTTAGTTTTTTTTAAACCCCAATGTCAGTTGTTCAGGACGAGCAATAGATCCGTTTTTTACAAGGTGGCAGGTATTTATTGAAAAATTTTTTATTTTTTTTTCCCCCAATGCAGTGTTTTTTTTCAGGAGAAACAAAAATGATCCCGTTTTCTTTAAAAGGGGGGGAGCCTGTATTTAAAATTTAATTTTTTTTATTTCTTTCCCCCAAAATTTTTGTTTTTGTTGCAGGAGAGCAAAAAGATTGTTTCTTAAAAGGGGGAAAGTGTATTGTATTTAAAAATTTTTTTTTTCCCCCCCAATGCAGTGTTTGGGACGACAAAAGACCTGTTTTTACAAGGGGGCACCGTTTGGGGTTTTAATTTTATTTTTTTTTAAACCCAAAGTCCCCCGTGTTGGCAGGCGAGCAAAAATGAAACCGTTTTTTTTCAAAGGGGGCGTAAATTTTTTATTGAATTTTTAGTTTTTTTTACCCCCTGTCCCCTGTTTGGGGAGCGAGCAATAGACGTTTTCTTACAAGGGTGGGCACCGTATTTATTGAAATTTTTTAGTTATTCCCCAAAATTTAATGTTTTGCAAAGGAGAAAAAATATGATTCCCGTTTTTTTACAAGGGTGGGATGTTTTTAAAATTTAATTTTTTAGTTTTTTTTAAACCCCCAAAGGGGTTTTGCAGGGAAACAAAAAAAATTTGTTTCTTACAAGGTGGCAGCTGAATTTAAAGAATTGTTATTTCTTCCCAATGTCGTTTTGCAAAAAAGCAATATATCTGTTCTAAAGGGTGGAGCCTTATTGTATTGAAAATTTTTTTTTCTTACCCCAATGTCAGTTTTTTTTCCCCGGACAGAATATACCTGTTTTTTACAAGGGTGGCAGCCTGTATTGTTTGAATTGTTAGTTTTCTTCCCCAAATTCGTGTTTTCAAAAGAGCAAATTTTAAACCTGTTTTTTACAAGGGGGGGAGCTGATTTTATTTTAATTTTTTAGTTTTTACCCAAAGCAGTGTTGTTTTAGGGGGGGCAATATGAAAGGTTTTTCTTAAAGGGGGCACCCCCGTATTTTTTGAATGTTTTTGTTTTTTTTTTAAACCCCCAAAGTCAGTTTTTTTTCAGACGAGCAATATATTCTTTTTTTTACAAGGGTGGGGAGCTTATTTATTTGGGTTGTTTTGTTTTTTTTTCCCCAATGTAGTGTTTTTTTGCAGGACGAGCAATAATCCTGTTTTTTTTTTACAAAAGGGGGGCTTGTAATTTTTATTAAAAGTTAGTTTTCTTACCCAATGCCCCGTGTTTTTTGAAGACGACAATTGATCTTTTTTCTTAAAGGGGGCAGCCTGAAATTTTAAATTTAAAATTGGGGTTTTTTTTACCCCAATGTCAGTGTTTTTTTTGCAGGACCCAGCAATTATCCTGTTTTTACAAGGGTTTTTCACCGTATTTATTTTAAAATTTTTAGTTTTTTTACCCCAAAGTCATTTTGGTTTCGGGCGAGCAAATATGATCCCCGTTCTTACAAGGTGGCACCTTTTATTTATTTGAATTTTTTAGTTTTTTTTACCCCAATTTTCATTTTTTTGCAGGCGAGAAAAATTTATCCTGTTTCTCAAGGTTTGGCAGCCTGTATTTAAAATTGAATTGTTATTTTTTTACCCCAAATTCAGTGTTTTGCAGGCCCCACAATAGATCCTTTTTAAAAAAAAAAAAAAAAAAAAAAAAAAAAAAAAAAAAAAAAAAAAAAAAAAAAAAAAAAAAAAAAAAAAAAAAAAAAAAAAAAAAAAAAAAAAAAAAAAAAAAAAAAAAAAAAAAAAAAAAAAAAAAAAAAAAAAAAAAAAAAAAAAAAAAAAAAAAAAAAAAAAAAAAAAAAAAAAAAAAAAAAAAAAAAAAAAAAAAAAAAAAAAAAAAAAAAAAAAAAAAAAAAAAAAAAAAAAAAAAAAAAAAAAAAAAAAAAAAAAAAAAAAAAAAAAAAAAAAAAAAAAAAAAAAAAAAAAAAAAAAAAAAAAAAAAAAAAAAAAAAAAAAAAAAAAAAAAAAAAAAAAAAAAAAAAAAAAAAAAAAAAAAAAAAAAAAAAAAAAAAAAAAAAAAAAAAAAAAAAAAAAAAAAAAAAAAAAAAAAAAAAAAAAAAAAAAAAAAAAAAAAAAAAAAAAAAAAAAAAAAAAAAAAAAAAAAAAAAAAAAAAAAAAAAAAAAAAAAAAAAAAAAAAAAAAAAAAAAAAAAAAAAAAAAAAAAAAAAAAAAAAAAAAAAAAAAAAAAAAAAAAAAAAAAAAAAAAAAAAAAAAAAAAAAAAAAAAAAAAAAAAAAAAAAAAAAAAAAAAAAAAAAAAAAAAAAAAAAAAAAAAAAAAAAAAAAAAAAAAAAAAAAAAAAAAAAAAAAAAAAAAAAAAAAAAAAAAAAAAAAAAAAAAAAAAAAAAAAAAAAAAAAAAAAAAAAAAAAAAAAAAAAAAAAAAAAAAAAAAAAAAAAAAAAAAAAAAAAAAAAAAAAAAAAAAAAAAAAAAAAAAAAAAAAAAAAAAAAAAAAAAAAAAAAAAAAAAAAAAAAAAAAAAAAAAAAAAAAAAAAAAAAAAAAAAAAAAAAAAAAAAAAAAAAAAAAAAAAAAAAAAAAAAAAAAAAAAAAAAAAAAAAAAAAAAAAAAAAAAAAAAAAAAAAAAAAAAAAAAAAAAAAAAAAAAAAAAAAAAAAAAAAAAAAAAAAAAAAAAAAAAAAAAAAAAAAAAAAAAAAAAAAAAAAAAAAAAAAAAAAAAATTTTTTTTTTTTTTTTTTTTTTTTTTTTTTTTTTTTTTTTTTTTTTTTTTTTTTTTTTTTTTTTTTTTTTTTTTTTTTTTTTTTTTTTTTTTTTTTTTTTTTTTTTTTTTTTTTTTTTTTTTTTTTTTTTTTTTTTTTTTTTTTTTTTTTTTTTTTTTTTTTTTTTTTTTTTTTTTTTTTTTTTTTTTTTTTTTTTTTTTTTTTTTTTTTTTTTTTTTTTTTTTTTTTTTTTTTTTTTTTTTTTTTTTTTTTTTTTTTTTTTTTTTTTTTTTTTTTTTTTTTTTTTTTTTTTTTTTTTTTTTTTTTTTTTTTTTTTTTTTTTTTTTTTTTTTTTTTTTTTTTTTTTTTTTTTTTTTTTTTTTTTTTTTTTTTTTTTTTTTTTTTTTTTTTTTTTTTTTTTTTTTTTTTTTTTTTTTTTTTTTTTTTTTTTTTTTTTTTTTTTTTTTTTTTTTTTTTTTTTTTTTTTTTTTTTTTTTTTTTTTTTTTTTTTTTTTTTTTTTTTTTTTTTTTTTTTTTTTTTTTTTTTTTTTTTTTTTTTTTTTTTTTTTTTTTTTTTTTTTTTTTTTTTTTTTTTTTTTTTTTTTTTTTTTTTTTTTTTTTTTTTTTTTTTTTTTTTTTTTTTTTTTTTTTTTTTTTTTTTTTTTTTTTTTTTTTTTTTTTTTTTTTTTTTTTTTTTTTTTTTTTTTTTTTTTTTTTTTTTTTTTTTTTTTTTTTTTTTTTTTTTTTTTTTTTTTTTTTTTTTTTTTTTTTTTTTTTTTTTTTTTTTTTTTTTTTTTTTTTTTTTTTTTTTTTTTTTTTTTTTTTTTTTTTTTTTTTTTTTTTTTTTTTTTTTTTTTTTTTTTTTTTTTTTTTTTTTTTTTTTTTTTTTTTTTTTTTTTTTTTTTTTTTTTTTTTTTTTTTTTTTTTTTTTTTTTTTTTTTTTTTTTTAGATCTTTCTTATATGTTAGTTTCACCCATTGTATGATTGTTAGGTCTACCAATATGTCCGTTTTTACAAGGGAGCCTATTTTATTTTGTTTTATTGCACCTATTGTTTGTTTGTTATGATACCCAATATGTTTTAAAGGGTGGCAGCTGATTTATTGAATGTTTAGTTTTTACTCAATGTTGTTTTCTGTAGACGAATATGATCTTTTTTCAAGGTGGCGATTTATTAATTGTTATTTTCATTCCATGTCAGTGTTTTGGAGAGCAATATGATCTGTTTCTTAAGGGTGAGCCTGTATTGTAATTGTATTTTGTTTTTTAACCCAATGTCAGTCTGTTGTTGTGACATAGATATGTTTCTTTAACAAGGGGGCAGCCTGTATTGTATTGAATTGTTATTTTTACCCATGTCAGTGTTTGCAGAGCAATTATCTGTTTTTCAAGTTGGATGTGTTTTGAATTGTTAGTTTTCTCCCAATGTTGTTTTCAGCATTGATCCTGTTTTCAATATGATCTGTTGTTTTACAAGTGTCAGTTTTTACCCGAATTGTAGTTTTTTACCGAAGCATGATGTTCGGATTTTACAATGGTGCTGACCTTATTAGTTGAACGTATTTTCTTCAATGTTAGTTTGTTCCATGGCATGTTTTTGCTTACACAAGATTGGCCGATGAGATGTGTTTCTTACCATGTAGTGTTTAGCGACATGTCGTTTACAAGGTGGACCTGTTGTATTGATTTAGTTTTACCATGTCAGTTTTTCAGGAAGCAATATGATCCTTTTCTACAAGTGCAGCTTATTGTATTAATTGTTTTACCTGTAGGTTGTGAGAGAATATGTTGTTTTACAGGTGCAGGATTGATTGAATGTTAGTTTTCTACCCCAATGTCAGTGTTTGAGACGAGCAATTGATCCTGTTCTACAGGGTGGCACTGTATTGTGAATTGTTATTTTTCCCAATTCAGTTGTGCAGGCGAGCAATATGATCCTGTTCTACAAGGGTGGCACCTTTTTGAATTGTTTTCTACCAATGATGTTGTCGGCGACAATATGATCGTTTCTTAAAGGGTGCAGCCTTATGTATTGAATTGTTAGTTCTTACCAATGTATGTTGCAGGAGCATAATCTGTTTTACAAGGGAGGTTTGTATAATTGTTAGTTTTTTACCAATGTCAGTGTTTGAGACGAGCAATATGATCTGTTTTAAAGGTGGCAGCTGTATTGTATTGAATTGTAGTTTTTACCCCAATGTCGTGTGTGCAGAGAGCAATATGATCCTGTTTCTTACAGGGTGCAGCCTGTTGTATTGAATTTGTTTCTTACCATGTCAGTGTTGCAGGCGAGCAATTGATCCTGTTTCTTACAAGGGTGGCAGCCTGTATTGTATTGAATTGTTAGTTTTTTACCCCAATGTCAGTGTTGTTGCAGGACGAGCAATATGATCCTGTTTCTTACAAGGGTGGCAGCCTGTATTGTATTGAATTGTTAGTTTTCTTACCCCAATGTCAGTGTTTTGCAGGACGAGCAATATGATCCTGTTTCTTACAAGGGTGGCAGCCTGTATTGTATTGAATTGTTAGTTTTCTTACCCCAATGTCAGTGTTTGCAGACAGATAGTCTTTGTTAAGAGGTTTTATAATGTTTTGTTGAAATGTATGTTTTCTCAATAGTGTTTTAAAGGCATTTTTAGTCATGTTTTTGTGTACACATAGTTGGTCAGAAATGTTTTCTACAGTGGCAGCTAAATGTTTTTACATGTCAGTGAGAGAGTTACCTTTGGTGGACTATTTTTTAGTTCTTATGTAGTGTTCACAGGAGTTGTCCGTTCTTAGTCGTTTTAAGGGATGTATGATTGTGTTCTACCAATCTGTGTTCGAGGCATATGGTTCTTACAGGTGGCATATTTATGATGTTAGTTTCTACCATCATGTTGTGCAGGCGAGAATATATCTGTTTCTCAAGGTGGCGCGTATTATGATGTAGTTTCACCAATCAGTTTGCAGGCGAGCATAGTCGTTTAAGGTGGCAGCCTATGTATTGAATTGTTAGTTTACCTTCGGTTGCAGGACGAGCATATGTTTTTTAGTGCTGTATTTGAATTGTTGATGTATGTGATGTTTGCACGTATTGTATTGAATTGTAGTTTTTACCCCATGTCAGTGTTTGCAGACGGCAATATGATCCTGTTTCTTACAGGGTGGCAGCCTGTATTGTATTGAATTGTTAGTTTCTTACCCCAATGTCAGTGTTTGACAGGACGAGCAATATGATCCGTTTCTTACAAGGTGGCAGCTGTATTGTATGAATTTATTTTCTTACCCCAATGTCATGTTTTGCAAGAGACAATATGATCTGTTTCTTCAAGGGTGCACCTGTATTGTATTGAATTGTTAGTTTTCTTACCATGTCAGTGTTTTGAAGCACGAGCAATATGATCTGTTTTAAGGGTGGCAGCCTGTATTGTATTGAATTGTTAGTTTCTTACCCCAATGTCAGTGTTGTTGCAGGACGAGCAATATGATCTGTTTCTTACAAGGGTGGCAAGCCTGTATTGTATTGAATTGTTAGTTTTCTTACCTCAATGTCAGTGTTGTGCAGGACGAGCAATTATGATCCTGTTTCTTACATAGTGGTTGAATGAGTCTTATTGTAGTGTTGGGAAAATGTGTATTAAGTTTTTTTTTATCTACCCCAATGTCAGTGTTGTTGCAGGACGAGCAATATGATCCTGTTTCTTACAAGGGTGGCAGCCTGTATTGTATTGAATTGTTAGTTTTCTTACCCAATGTCAGTGTTGTTGCAGACGAGCAATATGATCTGTTTCTTACAAGGGTGGCAGCCTGATTGTATTGAATTGTTAGTTTTTCTTACCCCAATGTCAGTGTTTTTGCAGGACGAGCAAATATGATCCTGTTTTCTTACAAGGGTGGCAGCCTGTATTGTATTGAATTGTTAGTTTTCTTACCCCAATGTCAGTGTTGTTGCAGGACGAGCAATATGATCCTGTTTCTTACAAGGTGGCAGCCTGTATTGTATTGAATTGTTAGTTTTCTTACCCAATGTCAGTGTTGTTGCAGGACGAGCAATATGATCCTGTTTCTTACAAGGGTGGCAGCCTGTAT
The DNA here is from genome assembly GCA_029891345.1 of Dryococelus australis. Classification (NCBI taxonomy): domain Eukaryota; kingdom Metazoa; phylum Arthropoda; class Insecta; order Phasmatodea; family Phasmatidae; genus Dryococelus; species Dryococelus australis. The sequence continues at coordinate 16,275 of JARBHB010000289.1, forward strand.
TGTATTGAATTGTTAGTTTTCTTACCCCAATGTCAGTGTTGTTGCAGGACGAGCAATATGATCCTGTTTCTTATCAAGGGTGGCAGCCTGTATTGTATTGA